>JAHWXV010701478.1:0-11622 GCA_024586415.1 Phrixothrix hirtus | reverse complement strand
AGGAGAACCACGCCTCGCTCCACTGTAGCTTTGCCGGCCGTCGCTAAAACACTGGTGTTTCTGCCACATGCGTTATTGCGATTTCGTCTTGTGACAAACTTTTGGAATGAAAATTCATTAGTTTCAAGGTTCATATATTGGACATCATAAAGAAATTAATGCAGAAATCCGCCTTCGAATAACATTTTAAGTAATGTTATTCGGTATATTTAATTAGAATATTTTGTTCTGGTAAAATTTAAATCCAGTTAAAGTAACTGAAATAGTTTATGTTTTAGAATAATTATCACACAGCTATCTGTATACGAAATTACTATCACATATTATAAGTAGAATTTATCTTGAACTTCTCTGGATTTTAGTTGAATTATATATACGAGATGCGACGTTAAAATTTCATTTTTAAACAAAAATTCAACGACTACTAATTCATTTAATGTAACTACAACAAATATTTAAGTATTTTATTTAAAGTATTTAAGTACAAAATTCATTTAAGCTAATAATTATAAAATCTTTTTTCGAATATTTCACTTCAGTATGTTTTGCTTTAATATACAATCTTTGATATTTGCTTTTTATAGCACCTGTTAAGTTATTATTACGGAATATTGAAAGCAATTCACAACTGAACTTTTCTCTTCTAGCGTATTTATTATTAGATGATGTATACTTAACGCTGTCAATTTTTTTAAAAGAAATCTTGATTACTACTTTGTTCACTTAAATTATTTCTTATTTTAATGGACATTAAAGGAGAAAAGTAGCCTTGCGCTTTGTTTAAATGTACTTTGTTTTTGAGAATATTGTTGTAGCATAATTTATTAATTTCATAAAATACCGGATGGCCTAGATCCTGTTAAGGCAAAATTTCGTTAACCTATTTTGTTATTTTGGCGTTTCGGAGGAGATAAAAATTTATACGTAGTTTATGAGTATCTTTTGTTGTGAGTTGTTAACTCCATGAAATATCGGGTGGCCTAGATCCCGTTAAGGCAAAATTTCATTAACCCAGCTTGTTATTTTGGTGTATCGAAAGAGATAAAAATTTATTGGTAGCTAGTGAGTAACGTTGTTATTATTTTTGTTTTTGTATTTATTTCCATATCTTGTTGAAGGTAATAAATGGTTTCCTTGTTATACTTTAGCTGCATTTCTTTTCGTATTCCAAGAACCTTGCTTTTCTTTAGCTTAGGTTAGCACAAGGACTTAAAAGCCGTCGCATATCCTGTCGTTTGGGTTGAATGTACGAGATAGGAAGATACATTCGACTGGTGCTCTTTACCGGTATACCACTTTTCTCTTTCTAGCATTTGAGTAGTACGATTGAAAGCCAGTACCAGCGTAACAAAGCCGCCCACGCCCCTCTCCGATTTAATTCTACTGAGCTAAGCTGCGGTAAGTTTGTTTCTATTACAACACAGGCGACCAAACCGGTTTCTGTAAGATCTTACGTGGTATTGTAATTATTGCAAAACAATATATGTTATAAAACTATAACAAAATAAGCATATCTTTTCAGCCACAAATTGACTGGAGGGATAGCATCCTTCTTATCAAGGCGCGTTTTAAAACTTATTGTTACGTGCCCTTTGGGAAACACATATTAAAATAATCAAAAATTGTACAGAATACAATGTGCCATTCAATAAAACAAAAGGGCTCACAAAAGACGCCAGTTAAAACTCATTAGCAAGTGTTGTTGCAAATGATTAAATATATATTAACGCGTTGAACAGCCCTTACTTAGTTACTTCGAATTTGAAAAGTTATTTAATTTATACATGTTGAACTATGTTGCCTAAAGAACGTTTTAAAACAATCAAGACCTAATATCTGAATGGTTTACAATAAAATTCATTGAAACGCATTTCAACTAAAAACGAGCCGAAATATTTTCTAATTTTATTACTTTACCTATTAAAATAGAATAATAAATTGTATTGCCTTTTTACTTTTTCTTACCCTATGTGAAATATCGGTAAAAGAGAAAGTATTGTTTTCGACCAAAATGTTTGATGTCGAAATTTTAGTGGAAATACACGTTTTCGGGTTCCCTGAGTACGAAATCGTATTTTTGGAAATTCGTCTGTTTGTGTGTGTGTGTGTGTGTGTGTGTATGTGTGTGTGTTTGTGTGTGTGTGTGTGTGTCTGTGAACACGATAACTCAAAAACAAAAGATCCTAGGGAACACAATTTTACATTTCAGTTTCTATCCATCGTCGCACGCAACCGCAACAATTTTACTAAAATCGGAAAACCGTAAGTGCCACTTTATTCTTGCCATTTTTTGGTTTTTTGAGATTTTTTCGAAATCGGATATAACTTTACTACATCTCTTAGAAATTTAATGCACTTTAATATAATCTAGGTGGTTTTTCATAAACTTTTCCGTAAGTCGAGTAACTGGAAAAACTTTCACCGTTAAGTCTGAATAAAGGTATGACACTAAAAACCCTAGCTAAATGAAAATCTATATTTAAGGTCACAATCACCTTAGTGTACTAAATCAAGAATTTGGTTAAAATCGAATAACCGAAAGTTCTGTCATTTTTAGATATTTTCCAAATATTTTGTTTTTCGAGATTTTTTTTATAATTTATTGTATTTTTTAAGCATTTAAGGCCCTTTCATATGATCTAGGCGTTTACTCAGAAAATTATCTGTAAATCGAGTAACCGGAAGTACTTTCACTTTTAACTCTGAGTGCAATAACTATGAAACTGAAAGGCTTAGCTAAATGAAAATTTATAATCGAGGTCACAATCGCCTTTGTATGCAAAATCAAAAATTTGGTTAAAATCGAAATACCACTTTATTTCTGTCATTTTTAGATATTTTCCGAATTCTACATTTTCAGAGATTTCTTGAAATCGGCTATAACGATTTTTTCAAGCTTAGTATATTCCTTAGCTACTTAATTTAATTTTATATTAAGCAAGAAGTTTCTCTAGTAAATTTTTAAAAATCGACTAACCGGAAGTACTTGGAGTATTAGTTGTGAACAAAGTATCTCTAAAAGCAATCATTATATGAAAATGAAAAACTATAGTTATGTTTTATATCTTCTGTATGTGAGTCAGAAAGATTTAGTTAAAATCGAATGACCGGAAGTGCCACTTTATTCTTGCGATTTTTAAGTTTTTTGCGATTTTCTCGAAAAAGTTAACAATTTTTTTGAAACTTGCTACGGTTCGTATGACCTTGACATCCTTTTACGTGAACTTAGTGGTTTTCCTGAAAAAATTCGTTGAAGGGAGTTATCAGAGAAAGTCTCTGGAGTTAAGCAGGATTTTACGTGTCAAGTAACTTGGATGGGTAACCGTTACAGTTATCGTTCCCAAAATAAACGTAAATAATATTTTAATTATTTGTGAACATTTACATACATATTTGTATATCTAGAGAAAGTCGTGTGTTGTCTCACACCAGATATTTTATAAAGCGTTGCACAAATTTTTTTAAAACAAGTTTATTAATTAAAATTGAAAAGTTGTTAATTGTTTGTTACATTGCTTACCCATAAAAATTAGAAATACAATTTCTCTTTTAACATCGATTGACAAATATAAAACAAGTAACTAAGTTTGATTGCACAAAAATACAAATTATGGTTTATTAGTTGTTGTTTTGCTCTGATAAAATTAATTTTTGAATTAAATTGGGGCAGCGAGAAAACATTTACTTTAAAACATAAAAGAATAAAATATTCGCAAGAAAAGCTTTAAAACCATTTTTCAATTATTTGAAGCAATTTTCAGTACCCTTCATAGAAGAAATATGAAGTGTGTAATCATCAAATTGAATTGCCCAATGCTTTTTGTATTACAATAAAATGTATTTTTTTACATTTAATTAATTTAAATGCTATTTATTTGAAATGTTATACTTCTTATTTTTTACTATAATTCAGAAATGACGTCATTTGAATAATATTAATTTCTGCGGATTATATTTAATTTTTTTAAAGAAAATTGTTACATTTTCTAATATCTATATTTAACGGGTTTAGCATTCTCCTATTATAAAACTATAAAACTGTCATGCTGTAATTAGTTAAGCAATTGAAATCTAGTTACCGTAGAAAGCAACTGACGCGTCAACATAAAGCGCTGATTCCGATTACTAAACAAGGAAAGTTGCATGCTTATCAGCGCAGCCGTTCTTGAGTTAGCAAGTACGGCTTACCGAGTGTACGCTCATTTTGACCAACTAATATGAAAACCGAAAAACGCGACTTCGTTAAGATTTACTATGACTAAAAAAGACCTATTGTAACAGCAATCTTTTGATACCTTAAAAATTAATTCTACAGACCTTACTCCTTTACGCGCTGTAGTGCTAATGCTAGTGCTAATTGGTTTACGGAATTTAAACTTGGTAGAGTAACACTTAAAGGGTAGTCGCATGTTAGTCGTTCTCCAATTGCGTTCACCGATAGAGCAACTGCAGCTGTTAGAAAATGACGAAAGAAGAACGTCGGATGACGTCAATAGATTGGTTCAACAGCGACTTTATTTACACAACCGTTATTCTCGATAAGTGCCTCAATCCTTAACGCCTGTTCAAAAGCTGCTGGTATAGATTGGTGCTGTTTTGTGATAGACAAATTAAATAATAGCACCAGCAAAACTATTTATGATGGGTAATCAATCGTGGATCTATGATTACGATCTAGAAAGCTTCATCTTTGATAAAAGTGGTTATGTTATTATCGTACCAATTAACAATGATAACAGCTGTATGATGCATGACTGTTTGTATACTAAAAATCCTTGAAGTATTGTCTTGAAGGCGACCAAACACAGGTTTGCGCAGTTTTAGATGTCATATTCAGCAGAAAGAATTGTCGACTTTTTTCAACCCAAGGTATTTAAGTTGATATCTTATCCATTATTCGTCAAATTTGGCACGTGAGATACCTTTCTCTTCCTCACCATAAAAGAAGTTACCTGGCTGTAAGTTTTCATCTGATCAGTGCTTGCTGCAGTGACAGGTGTGGATGTAGAGGTAATTTGAAGTGTGTCAAAGGAAGTTTTACCTCAAGCATTTAATAAGACGTTTTAGATCTGCACAGGTACGTACAGTACCAAGGAAAGTACTTTAAAAGCCCCAATCCATACAAAGCTAAACACAATAGTGAGCCCAATTTCCAAGTACCTTATCGTACCTTGGAAATTCATATAGCAATGATAACAGAAATTCTGATCTTGGGTTGCAATCGATGTGATTTGAAGATGCCATTTGTATGGTACACGCCAAACTCCTCGGTTTACGCGATAGATAAGTCCTGAGGACACTTGGTAGACAATTATTGTACATTGTCTATAGTATAAGATGATATCTTCAACCTGCTTATTCATTTTATGACATAAAAACAGCTAGTTTGCTGAAATTTGCCATATGATTCCGTTATTTCTTTGTTTAGCAGTTCTATTAGCACGGAAACTGCTTGTGTCGACCTTTTTCGATTCGTTTACGACAAACTAGACAAAAACCAAAAAAGTATGTTCATTTTTTTAATTTGAGTCAAGCCTTTGACACCATTGATCCAGTAATTGTTACTGATAAATTACATGCGTTAATCATTCGTGGTTCACCAGATGAATGCATAAACTCATTTTTAAATGATCGAAAATTTTACGTTGAAGTAAATGAATCTAAATCTCACATTACCAACATAGGCACTCCACAGGGAAGTACCTTGGGACCATTAATCTTCTTACTTTTCATCGATGATATCCCGGAACATATTAGTTATGGTAAGGTTTTTCTGTATGCCGACGATACAACTATAATTATTAGTGATGATGAAATTAGTGCAGTGTGAAGTCAAGTGAATGTTATATTAAAAGACTTTGACGATTAGTGTTATAAAAATAATCTTGTGATCAACTATAAGAAAACTGTTTATATTGAACTTCTTAACATTTACAGACAACCTACATTATATAATTAACAATGTTACTTTAAAATCTGGCAATTTGATTACATTTTTAGGAATTTTTACAGATAGGGAACTAACATTCTGCACCCACATTAATTATATCTGCAAGAAACTTAACTCTGCCTATTACCTCTTAATTAATTTAAACAACACTTTTAAAATCAAAGACCTGCTATGTGTGTACTATGCCCTTATTTTCCCTATTATAAACTAAAATGTAGTAATATGGAGTCAATCTACTGATTTCTTTAAAGTTTTGATTGCGCAAAAAAGAATAATTAGGTTATTATTTAATTTAAAATACTAACAATCATGTTTAAGTTACATAAAATATTAACACTCCCTGCAATTTATATCCTAAATTTACTTTGCTATGTTCATAAGCACAGAGGAAAATTTGCAATAAATTCTGACATACATAAACAAGATACGCGTAGCAAATGTAACTTCACAGTAGTTAAACATCTACACGAATTTTACAAAAAGTCGCCACATTATGCTGGTTGTCACTACGATAATATGTTGCCTGATAGTTATAAAGATTTTCCAACTTAAACGGCGATTGAAAGCTTTACTTATTAGCAAATGTATCTATAAACTTAGAGAATTCAATTTTCTTGAACATTAACTACTGGCATTACCCTTATATTTTATGTTGTATATTTTGCACTGTATATGTATGTATATATTTATATATACGTATATATTTTTTTTTCTGTTAGAATACTTCCTTTTTGTATTTTATTTACTTTTCTTGTTAATTAATTTATTCCACTTTAAGCAGACCATGTTAATATTTTCTGTTGAAAATCAATGACAATAAATTTATTATTATTATTATTATTATTGTCACAATAGGGATGAACCTAATGCCATATATCGGGATATTTACATATTTTGAAATTCTCCTCTAATCATTTCATTTTTATTGCAGTCAATAAATTTCGATTTTAAGTTTGTGTATTATATTAGCTGTCAAAATATTAAATTCTGCACGTACGCCATTAAAATAGTTCATTAATTGTGATACTACGGATGATTATGTGATTATTTTATGCGTTCTTTTGGGTATTCAAATGTACATGCTTATTAATGTTGAAAGTTTTGGCTATATTTTGCAAACTATTTAATTAGGTAAAAAGTCTCACTTGTGCATTTGAATTATTTCGGTTTATTCGAATTCAGTGCACCGTGTCTTGTGGTACGCCTCTATTGAATTTAATCAGTTTTTTCTTAGTTCTTAGTTTCTTAGATTTTACGAACAGTCAAGATCGTGTAATTAAATTTCTATCAATAATAATGATAAGGTAAACCTCGTAATGCAATTTCTACTATTCATAGCCTTGAAGAAGGTGTGAAAATTGCGTTCATGCTTAATTTTTGTAGAAAAATATGCATATTAAATTAAACTTCTTAACCTGCACCAGATAGAATTAGCGATAGAATAAAATTTCAATCCATTTATTTATTCTTGTTCAGAATTTATTAACCTCATGAGTAGTAAGTTTGATCTTTAATTTAACTATTAAGAAATTATATCTCGATTGATTAATTGACATGTTGCCATTTTTACTTAAAAATTAATAGTAACAAATTGAAGTAGCCAATTGTCGTTTATTTTGCTCCCACCGATTTGTATTGTTATTGTTTTAAAAAGGGAATTTTCTATGCTTAAATGTTATTAAATTACAGTTTTGTATCTTATTTACCTCACTATATTATGCTACATGCTATAAATTTATTAATTATTTTTCAAAATTAAATAATTTTTGTATATTAATGAACTCCATTAAATATAATTTAAAACTGCTAATCCCTCTTTAATATTCAATTTGATATATCAAATTTTATTTATAAAATTATAAAAATAAATTTTCAAAATGGTTATTTCATAACGAGACGCGAGTACGCCAAAGGAAAAACAAAACCTTTACAAGATATGTCAGTACAACCTATAAATTATAACAGAATTTTAAGACAAGTAATTTCAGCAATCAAAAATAAAATATCAACTTAACACAGAATCATTAACAAAGAACCGAGATGAGATCATTATTCCCTGCAAAATGATTTATAATTTAAGCAAAAGCGTACAGAATATGTAAGAATGGAAAAAATCTGAGGTTCATGCCGTTATAAAATATCTTGTAATTCTTTTTCAATTCGTAACTATTGACAAAACGTAACTTCGCCACTTTAATCTTGAATCTAAATATTAAAGTATGGAATAGAATCGCAGGGATTTCCCTCCGCCCCGCGAATTTGTTGTTTTGCCATCTACAAGTAGAGTCACGGGTGCAATGTTTTGGAATGCGGATGGAATTTTGTTGACTAAGTTTTTGGAACGTGAACAAACAATAACAGGCAATTACGGCCCCAATTTTATTTCGATGTGAGTGTATATCAAAAAATAAAGTTGATACAAATTGAGAAAAAAGAATTTTGTTTCATCGGTACAACACTCCTGTTATTTAAAATGTGCTCGAACATCCTGGGTATTCATCACAACTGGCTCCTGGTAATTTTTTTTATCTACATAATTAAAGAAATATGTTCGGAGGGTGTCCACAAAATCATACTTTAATTATAAGCAAATAATTTTATGAATATGGAAAGGCTTATGTAATTTAAAATAATTACAGAAACCTTTCCAAAATAATTAAATAGTTCAAAATTATAATTTAATTTTAAATAAATAATTTGAAATATACCGAAAGGTTTACGTAATACAAAAATTTATTATAGGAATCTTTCGAAACTGCTATAAACACACAGTTTGCAAGTTAAGGGTAAACCTCTTATAAATCAGGGTATATCCACCGATAGAGTAATAAACACATTAAACAGAAGCCGTAACCATTTAAAAAGGTTTATGAGGGTAGTTTTGGAAAAAACTGCAATTAATCGCAAGGAAAGGGTCAAATATTCCCGACATGTGAAAGTTAACTAAACAACTGTAGGCAGATTCCAACAAGTTCACATCAAAGAAATGCTTAGACTACTGGCAACCAAACAAATGCCGGGAAACGACAACGTCGATATAAGCTCGACATGGAGCAATTTTCGAGGTCTTGTGCCGTGGGTCGCGTGAGTGCTAGTGCTCGTATCTCTAAACCAGTGCATGTTAAGAAACTTTCACTGTTTATTAAATGGCCAGTTTCATATAAAGCAAGAACCACCAAAGGACGAAATATTAGAATCCCTTTCGAAGATAGTCAGTCAACCGAAGGTCTAATTAAAGTCGATCCTGCATTTGAATTGTAAATAGTCTTGATACAATTCAAACATCAAATGGTGTACAAAGAAACCGACTACAAACTCAAGGTTTCAATGTTATCTCCCAGCAGTGATAACAAAAATAAGATTCTTTAAATCAAGTTAGCTCCTGTTTAATGTTCTAAAAATAGATTAACACAGTGAATTAAATTAAGCTTCATTGAAATTGATAAACAATTTAAATAAAAGCGTTTACTGGGTTATATAAAGTATTTGTAAACAAGAAGTTTATTTAAAAAAGTATATGAACGTTATCTCAACTTGGATTGAATAATATTTTTATTAGGGATTAGGTATAAGACCTGTCATAAATTAGACTAACGTTCATCTATTTGAGAACTGGTTTCTTTTCAAAAATATTAAATATTGTATTAGTATAACTTGAAATAAACCTAATTATTTAATTATCTCTTAGGACCTAGAGTAAAGTTTTAGTTATTAATTTTCATATTGATTAATAATTTACTACAATTGCGTTTCTATTGATAATAAATTTCATTTTGTGTGAAGTACAAAATATTTGTTGTGAGTTTTTGTAAACCTATCCGAAATACAGGTATTCAACTAAAGAGTTAAATCACTTTTCAAAAATAAAGTAAGTTACACGAATTACTTTAAAGTAGCATTGAACTTTTAGAGTACATTGTAAAAATTATAAATTTGGAGTTCGTCTACAGTAGGTCAGATTTTAAGGTTCTAAATAAATACCGTCTAGCACTTTATTTTCAGTACACCTAAACTTAGTAAAGACCAGGCTATTATATTAATTAGCACTCTACTGTAAACCGCGTTACGTCATAAATGTAATGTGTAGTGAAGAGTAGGGACTAGATATGATGATCAATATGAAGTCATGACAGTAATAAATAACCGCTTGGAGGTACAAACCTAGCAGCTCTTTGGAGCAACACTGGGACAAAAAAATAAACAATTAAATTTTTCTTGTTTTATGTCTTTTTATATTAGGTGCCTATATTGTAAACAAATAGATGTAAAATTTTAATTTACAATATCTGAACATAAATTGATCACTTAGACAGTAGCTAAGGTTGAGTTTGCTTGTATGATTGTAATAATTTTATACGACTATCGCTTGTGACTTTATCATTGATTCCGCACTACATGCTCTTCCCATCACTACGTCAGAAGTGCCGTGTGACGGCAATGCAAGCTTCGTATCTCGCTTACTATCAAGCCAATGCATTATACACGGCGGGTTTTATATTGTGACTTCGAAACCCTTTACAATATCGAGATAAAAGACAAACTAAATCGGTACCATCAATGTAGCGTATAAGATATACAAGCTTTAATAATAACAACCCGAACAAATAGGTAGACCAACAGACAGACAAAAAATGTTTAAACTATAATATCTTCTGTTCAAATATGTCATGGAAATAACGTAATACATTTATTAAAAGTTAAATATCTGAAAATTATAGATACTTGAAATTTATTTAGATGTGTAAATTTTCTATTATAATACCGTCACTATAAAGCACCTAAGTTGACACATTACCTGTTAAATGCTTTTTAGTCTTTCACAGTCTCAAATATAGTGAACATCAACCTTGTTTAAGTTTCCATATGTAATTCTGAATATACCTTTTAGAACTTTATCGTCACAAGAACCGTCTTTTAAAGCTATGACAATATTCATAACTATAAATAATTAATTTTTTTGAGAATAGGTAAGTCCTTACTACTTATGACAAAACTCTTTTACGGGTTAAGTAAAATATTGTATTTTCGCCATGATTTTATAAAATGTGTCGCTGTAATAACTGTAATTACGATGTTTTATTACAAGTTATTACTGAAAATTAAAATAATTATACGCTTTTCAAAACCATCTAATCTAGCCTTAATCTGTGTTCAGTTTTTCATAAAGTATTTTTATAACCAAAGGCAGACAATTGAAGTTCTTTTATTTATTTACAATTGTGTAATTTTAGGTTGTAAAGATCAACTTATTCTATAAATTTAATTACAAATAGACGTAAGCATTTAGATAAATTAGTTAATTTTCAACACTGAATCACAGAAAAATCAAGGGCTGTGGGATAAAAATTTAAACTACAATAAGCAGACAATTATAATATAGTTAATATGTTTACTTCAATACATTATGTATTGTTGAATAATAAAGAGGTATGATAGGTATTTTAAAAAAATATTTAACGATGACACAACGATTAGTGACATTTAACAGAAATAAATAACATTTTAATTCTAAATTACTGAAAAACAAATTAATGACCTGTTTAGTGAACTAAGATTGTATTTTAAAAGCAATAAAATTGACTAATAAAAATACCTTAATAAAATTAATTAGATTTTAAAGGAATTTTATTCTAAACAGTGGACAACATCTAATTATTTTCCTGTTTTTTTTT
>JAHWXV010701313.1:0-10024 GCA_024586415.1 Phrixothrix hirtus | reverse complement strand
TGTACAACGATCGTTTTTAAACAGAACTTCAGCCTGCGTAAGAGTCAGAGGTCGACATTTTGAGCAAAATTTACATTAGGTGTTTATTTAATAGATAATTTATATATAT
The DNA here is from genome assembly GCA_024586415.1 of Phrixothrix hirtus. Taxonomy (NCBI): domain Eukaryota; kingdom Metazoa; phylum Arthropoda; class Insecta; order Coleoptera; family Phengodidae; genus Phrixothrix; species Phrixothrix hirtus. Next base: position 9,915 of record JAHWXV010701313.1, on the reverse strand, counting down.
ATACGATATTTATATGATATTATAAATGTTACTACTAAACATTAATTTATTAGTAGAATTTATTTCTAAATATATGCGAACAGGAAGTCTACTTTTATATCTTGATTTTTTATTTACTAACGTTTCAGGGATGTTTTTCCCTTCGTCAGAGCATATTCTTGCAAAAATTTGCCTAAATTTCCATGACGTTAAATAAAAGCGTTCTAACAAACTTCTTAAGATGCTTTAATGTTGACCGATTGAAGAAAATGTACGTTTAGCGTATATTTGCAGTTCTCGCGCTTCGCTGACTGTGTCGCTGGCAGAGCTGCTGTATATTCATTAAGTATACGTGATCCTTGCACTGTGTCGCGTTTAAAGTTTCCAGTAACCTGGGTAACGTTGCATTTCATATTACGTTTTAATGCATTTATTTAGTTTGTGCTATCAAGCAAGGATTTTTGTAGTTTTCGTCTTTGCACGGTGAAGTAAATTGTGAAATTTTGACCAGTTTTTAACCTTGTTCAACTTATAACAATGACCGTAGGGATTTTTAGACAATTAATTTGTTCATTAAATAATATTATATTATGTTTATAGAATAGAACGGAGCGTCTTTTTATAAAACAAGTGAAGAAACCTGTCGTTTTAAGTCATAGAAGCCTACTATTTTTATTCAGTTAGTAATAAAGGGTTTTCTAAAATATTGTTAGAAGGCATTTTTTTTGACGTCATATAAGCTCTTCGACAAATTTTTAAACAGAATGAGCATATTATATCCTTATACAGGGCGTTGCTTTAAATGTTATTTGGCAATATATGGACTCTATAATGATAGAATATAAATACTGATATGTATAAAACCTTTAAAATATTTCTATTAAATGTGGACTTTAGAAATGTTAATTGACAATTATTAAATCTTGAACACTACTTCAATTTATATTTTCTTAGAAAACTTCTCCGATAAGTATTTATTTTGGTTTCTATACTAACAAATTAACATAATTTCTAGTGTTTAGGATAACTATACAAAATAAATAAAATTAACTAAATAACGTAAACTATTTTCAGGAAAAAATTTTAAAGAGTTACTAAGAATTACAGTATGTATGCAGAAATCGAAAACACCATAATAATTCTAGAATTACATTGTCACTTGTGCTTTCGCGTTATTTTACACATACGTATACAAAGCACACTTTATTATATGATGTGTGAATGAATAAAGGTTTAGTTTATACAAGTATCGTGTTTATAGCGTCCATCAACCGAATCGGTATAGTTGAGTTGATATCCGCGAATATTTTGGGTTTAAAAGATTAATAAAAGCATTTAGTCCTCAACTACCTTTAATAACGTGTGCATGAATAAAGTCAACGAAGAACATGCGAATTAACGAAATCGTGAATTTTGGACTAACTGGGCTTAAAAACGTGCATTTTCACTAAAAACTCAAACTCAAAAATTTTAATCGAAACCATAACTTTTTTTCTTATCTTATAGATATATGAAGTATAACGTGTGTCCCAAAAGTCTTGGAATCAAGTCTTGCCATAACTTTGACAAGGTAGGTCTTCTCTTATTTCACACACATATTAAAATTAAAATGTCAAAATAAATACTAGTAAATGTAATTTTACTTAGTTTTATGTATTTTTTAAATTTTATTGTTTTTTAATAATTCAGAAACGGCTTGACAAATATTAGTTAAAATCTACAGATAGTGTTTTTGGGAGTGGGAAATATCAATATAACATCAAATTTGAACATACTTTTAGCGGGCGCTAATTACGTCATACTTTATGATTAAACCAATTAATTTTTTTTGTTTACAGCCTTATGAGAGATTTGATTAAAAGTCTTAATTTAAGGATGGTTTTTAAAGAAAATGTTATTTTTGTTTGAAGTACCCAAATTCATCTATTCTCGAGAAAAATGTAGTTAAAATTAATAACGGATTGAATTTGGGTTCTACAAACAACTACGCCAATTTTCTTTAATAATCATGTTTAAATTAATATTTTTAATCAAATTTTTCGTAAAACTAAGAGTAAAAAAATTTTATTTAATTTTAATCATCAAGTATGACGTAATTGGCGCCATCTAAGAGCAAGTTCAAGTTTGATATTATATTGTTATTCCCCACATCCCAAAAAATGGCCATCTGTAAATTTTGAATTAAATTAAAATAATAAAAGATAATACGTTAAGAATATATAAAACGTCCCGTATCTAGTTAACGAACAATATTTGGCTAAGGTATATTGGATTCAGTCGTTTTAGTTTAAATCTCAGAGTCTTTCTTGTTCTGTATCTTATTAATAATGGAACACCCTATATATAAACTTTTTAATCTTAATTCATAACAAAATATACAAGCAAATTCCAAAATAAAACGAAAATATCATAATTGTCTTGGTTAACGTGGCAAATATCATTAAAATGCTAATTTTGTTCGTATTACGACTTTATCAATCGCTTATAATTGTTTCTTTTAAATTTTTTTACAAAAAACTAATAGAAAATGAATAAATTGTAAAGAAACTAGTTACTTATTTAGAAATCAATTTATATTCACTAATACTATAATTATTTATATACACTTTTTTATTTAAATATTTATTTCACAATACCCGAACAACAAACGTTAATCTTTCTAATTCTGTATAATAGTAACTAACAGAACAACATTCTAATAAAAACTAAAATTAAGGGAATATAACCTGCTATTCATATAGATAGGAAAAAGGACCAGAAAGGTAACGAAGAATCTAGAATAATTTGTCATAATTATGATGAAATAAATTACAATGCCATAATTTATTTCTGACGTTGAATTTAATTATCAGATATCGGTTACCGCAATGAATCATTTGTGATTACATCATCTGCTTTAATTATAAGGGACCTACTGGATTGTTCCAGAATGTTGCATTAAGATTTTGTTGTTTCCAATTTTTGTTATAATGCTCCCTCCTTAAGGATGTTAGGTCGGGTAACAGTGACCTTGGACTTTGCACCTGTGTTTACGAATGTCTGATCTACGCTACGATCCATACTTGTAGCACCATTTCTTGATAAAATGGCAGTCCACAGATTTCGTGGCTAGTGGAATTCCTTTTGAATTCCAACTGCAGACCAGGATCTTAATCCCATTGTCTCGAAACATTACTTCCAACATATTACGTACGATGCTCCAATTAAGCTGGTCTAATTGGCAGCCAAGGTTTGGTATGGCTAATTTATTACTAGCACCGGCACAAATTTGTTTCCTTAGATCCCATATGTCTTCTAAAATTCCTAAAAGCGTGTTTTTTATGGGATAATGCTTTGGTCACAAGGTAGGAAATATTTCGCATACCTTGGCGAACGGAGTAGAGGGTGATATGCATTTCCAGTTTCTGGGTCCTGCTGCCACCATACCTCTTTCTAAACTCAACTACGATGACACGGGACATTCGTACGTCTTTAGCGACAAAATGGGTCAGGGCGTACTCCTCTGGTACATCAAACAGATTTCTTTATTCCGCAGTGGTAAATCCAACTCTAGTTTTATGTTGTCCTGAATAGGTTAACATAAATTCAGTAGATGATTGTTGGCTGTTTTTGACTCCTAATTTTTCTAATTCAACATCGTTCGCCCTTTACTCACATTTTTTCTGTTTCGATTCCGCATTGCTCCCAATATATGGGGCTAATCGATTCATGTGAACTATTTTGAGCTTTACACTGGGCAATTTCGCAATTCGGTAGATTCCATGGTTGATCCTCTTTATTACTCTATACGGGTTCTCCCAGGATCTCTGCAATTTAGGAGATTGGCCTAGTCGTCGATAAGGGTGGTATAACCAAATCAGCTCATAGGGTTGAAATCTTCCTATTTTGGAACTTGCATTACAGTGGCATTTCATTCGATCACTAGAAATCTTAATGTTGTTGTAAACCCTTTCGTGAATTGAGTTTATTTTCTTTCAAGGACCTTCAGATATGCATAATACGGAGCTTCTCCGCAACTTTGCGTCTTATGAGGAAGGAACTCACCCCTTGAAAGGAGTAGCCAGCCTCAACTACTCTGTTGTCCAAAAAAGGCTTGGATCTTTGAAGGGGTGCATATTAATCCTCTAGACTCTTTAATGCCTTCAAGGGGATGGCCAGACTCAACTACCCTGATTATAGGCTTTGGACCTTGAAAGGGGGTCGTAGTGATCTAGTAAAAACCCAGATTTACAACTCGTTTATTTTTACTAAATGACCTGTTTATATACACATGTTTTGCGTGATGTTCATATACGTAGTGGATTTAAAGTCCAGGTTTTTGCTGTCTGGTAGTTTTGTAACAATCATGTATTGTTTATTACATCAATAGTTATTTTATAATCTTAACTTAATTTAATTTTTCGTTTTAAGGTCTTATCGCATTAGGTATTTCTGTATCTTAATTTATAATTAGCCGTCTGTGTTATCCTCATTTTGTTATCATGTTTAATATTAATTTTCGGCTTTCTTGTTTATAATTTTATTACGTAAATGAATGACACAGAAAGTTTTGCTGATCGTCTTAGTTACAATTTAGTTACTGCGTTTATGCTGGTTGGTCCATAACTATTGTTTTGCTGCTTGGAAGTTCACCTCTTCTGCTAGTATTATTGTTATTGGTTGGTCATTTCATTGATTAATTCGTATATTTTCGTCATTCACTTGTATGATATGATTCTTCAAGGCTGAGGCAAAACCACATCCAGGCCTTGTATCCATACCCAATATAACAGATTTTTTAGTACCAGCTACTAGTATGCGATGTGTTAACTTCCTATAACCGATCTCAATAACTGTAATAATTTTACCATGAATGGTAACAGAATTTTCTGTAGCTGTACGTAATCGTAACTGTGAAAGCAGGATTCTTCCATTCTCAGCAATATTTGGTTTCACTATTGTCTTTGTTGCTCTTGTTTATGTTTTAAAGATACCACTTGGATGGTGACCTTTTGGTACTTTGTATTATTAGCAGGACTGCTCATAGCATTTTGACAATTTTTCTGTATAAGCCCTTATTTACCGCACTACCTGAATCGTAGTTTACATCCTGTTGGTACTTTGTATTGTAATTATTCTTAACATTGTTTCTTATAAAGTTTCAGTACTAGCTTTATATTCCTTAATGGCTCGTACACGAACATGGCCCTTCGATACTTGTTTGACCGTTTCAAATTCCAATGCATGAGCAAATGCACTAGCAAGGTCATGCGGATGTGCTAATCTAAGTGCCTGTTGTGTTTCAGAATCATGAAGACCATTCACATATGTTTGCACTCCAATTGGTTTAATAAAACCTAATGGATATGCTAGTCTTACTAGCCGTGCAACTTCAGTTTCTATTTCCTGAGAGGTTCTCTGAAATTTTTTGTAGTAGGTTCCTTAACTGGACACAGTAGACCTGTTGCAGATGTTTATCTGGATATTGCATTTCCAATCCTGAAACAAGATAGTTAAAATTATTTCGCAAATCATCTGGTATGGATTGTAGAATGTCTAGAGCGTATCAACGTAGAGCCACTATTAAGGGAGTTGCATTTTCTTCAATTGTCCATCCACTTAACGTTGCAGATGCGACGAACTGATTATGGTAATTGGCCCAAAATATCTTTCCATCATACGTGGATGCTTTAACGTGTCTTCTATTACTTGGCATGCCATTTTCAATAACAGACAAATGTTCAAGTTGCTGCACATACACTTTTGTTAGTTGTTCATGAGGAATGAAGCCTCTGCCTTCTTGGGTATGCTGATTTCTTTATTTACGGTAAGGAGAATTCACTTTTGATGTGATTCGTCACACTTCTTAGTAACTTCCTCATATTCAGTTACCATCTCATTGATAATACCTTATATTTCTTTTGTTAATTTATTTTGTTTTATTTAACTTCTTACTGCAATTTATTTCCGCTTAATTTAAAATTTTCTTGTAACTTATTTTGATTTGCATTGATTGATAACATTTCCTCTTTTAATTTTTTTGAAATTTTTCCTTTTGATGCATTTTGGCGTATCGTAATTTCAATTTGTCATTTATTTTGATTGTATTTCATTTCTTTTCACAATTTATGTTGAATGGATTCCATTTCTTCTTGTAATTTAGTTTGATCGGATTTCATCCATCCTGCATCTTTTGCAACATTTCCATTAACGATTCTATTTTATGTTTTTTCGCGCTTCTTGTCACTGCATATAAAAACAATTAACATTAGCTTTTAATTAATAATAGTCTGACTTCAACTTTTAAAAACAAATCCAACACCCGACACCAATGTAATTAAACTAGTTAATTGTTTAAGCATCTATATTTATATTCGCTTAGATTAGGATTACCTATATACACTTATTTATTTGGTTACTTATTTCACAGTACCCTAACAACAAACGTTTATGTTTCTATTTATGTGTAACAGTAATTAACAGCACAAGTTTTAATGAAAACTAAAACAAACGAATATAGTCTGCTGTTTATATAGGCAAAGATAAGGTCCAGACAAGTAAGGAAGAATCTAAATTAATTAGTCATAGTAATGATTTAATAAATTGCAATGTCATGCCTCATTGTTGACCTTGAATTTAATTGACAGATATCGGTTACCGCAATGAGTCATTTGTTATTACATCGTCTATTTCAATCATAAGGAACCTACTGCATTGTTCCAGAATGTTCTATTGAAGTTTTATTGCTTCTAATTTTTGTTACAATAATTTCATAATAAACATCCACCATTTCGGCGTTAATTTTTAATGTAGTAAAATAGTTATTTGCGAGACATATGCGCTGCCACCACATATTTAAGATCCGAGATCGATTTTTCTAGAGCTATGCACAATCCGAGTCCTATAAGGCAGATCGAGCGCATGAAATGTGACAGCGCATGAGTAGCGAATAAAATCTTTGCGTTTAAGCATATTTCGAAAAAACTCAAATTTACTTTAAATTTTGCGATTCATTCTGACATATTAGGTATATATACACGGAAAAGTATAGACAGGGTGTTTGGTAATTCGAAAAGAAAATGGAACTCATATACATTTTTAAAATCTAAATCGAAATGAAAGAACACATTTTTTTTCATTTTTTTCCTCGTTTTCGTCATATGAGTTTAAATGTTACGAAGAAATAATATAAATAATTACATAAATAAGAATTCAAATAAACAAATTATCTTAGAGAGGAGAATTATTATGTGGTTAAATTTCAAAGGAACAATAAAGATAAATCGCAAACGAAAATGAATTATGTAAGTAAGTGTTCAAAGATTCCCCTATTCTCACGAATACGTCCACGACAATATTCGAGTATGGAGTTGTTTACCACCCCAAAGTATTCTACAGTTTGAATGTGCTGCATCGCGTTATTTATACTATCTTGTAGCTTTTTAAGGGTATTAATTTGTTCAGTACAGACTAACCGTTTTAATTCGTCCCATAAATAGAAGTCTAGAGGGATCAGGCCTGAAGAACTTGCAGACCAACGAACTATCCCGTTTTTGCCTATCCATCTTTGATTAAAGTTTTCACTCAACCATCGACTGACGTTTCTACCAATGTGTAGCGGTGCGCCATCGTACTGATACACCGTCCTAAACCACCAGTCGACAGGAACTTCGTCTAGGAAATCTTCTACTTGATATTCTAAGTATTCTAAATATGAATTAGCATGCAAACATTAGGAAATACTTGAATAAGCAGTAGTTGTCCGTTAAAAATGCCACACCAGGTATTGACAGAAAATCTGCGGTAACCTGAAACTTGGATAATTATTCTTTGTTTGCTATTTTACATTATTTTTCGTCTTAAATTTAAACTAATAAATTTCTTCCTTCTAAGATAATTTGTTTATTTGAATTCATATTTATGTAATAATATATGTTAATTCTTCGCAACATTTAATCAAAAACGAAGAAGAAAATAGAAAAAATTTATTCTTCCATTTCGATTTAATTTCTAAAAATTTTTCGTCTCTAGTTACCAAACATCCTGTATATTTAGTTATATACCACTTTTCTGGTTATGTATTTTAATAAACGGATACAAGAAATAATTTTCAAAACTCGATATCTAGAAACCGATTCAATTTCGGTATAGGGTATACTATACCAATTGTTTTTAGAATTTCGAGAGAAAATGAAATATCAGGTAATATACAGTGTTCCATTTAAAAAGTGCAAATTTACTTTACTGTAACCTTTTTATCAGCCTGATCAATTTAAAAACCTAAGATCCAATTATATAAAGGATATTTAATTATACGATCAATTAACAGCATTGTTAGCGACTGTGATTAGTTGATTTATTTTCAATACTTCAAACTTATAATACTTTGACCTACATGATTGTAATCAAATTGAACACTTAGGTAACCATCGTTTATACTATTCGACATAAAACTTCTTTATTTAACATTTCTCGCTAGATCACCTAGCTTAGGAAATAATCGAGCGTTCCATACATATCAGTTACTCTGTTTGTAAGGTACCTTTAAGTAATATTAACCTATAAAAGTAGTTAAATAATAATAAAGTCTCATTAAAGAAATTGATGTTTTTATAATTAAGGAATATGCTTTAAAATAAGAATTATTTAAGCGTAATTTATTGTATTCTATTTTTTTCCAAATTTTAAAATCAGAATTAATTTCAATTTCAAGTGCATTTCAAAACTGTTTGATAAAATAACATTAAAGTTTTCATGTAGCACCGCTTAATTTAAAACAAATTTTGTTTGAAGATAAAGATTGTCTTGACATTTTAGAAGAAGCGGATTTTAAAATGCTTTTCAATCACTGTACATACCTTTTTAAATAACAAGTATATTCTATACGTTGATAAATGTAAATTTTAAAGACGCTTAACTAAATGCTGGTACTTGTACAGTACTAAAATCCTTACACCTGTGGTATCTTCAAATTCTCGTTTCTTTATATACAAGAAAAACGTTTTTATGTTCCTTGTTTCCTAAAATTGGTTCCCTTTTATAAAGGGTAATAAAACTTTCTAGTCACGTTTATCATGTCATGTTTAAATTTTAACTATTTCCTATTATTATAATACGTTTTCTTAAAAATTTGTTTTATCTAGTTATATTTTAAATTAATTTATCAGTTATTTTAAAATTAGGAATCTTTCATTTTACTTCCAAGACTAGAAACTTTTCTAAAAACAACTTAACTCTTTGTTTAACGTGAATTATTTCATCATTTTCGAAAGGATAACTTGTTTTCAAACTGTGATGGTAGAATTACTTTTATTATAATTAATATTGTCAGCAACTCCAATTTAAAGATTAAAACAATTATCTAATAATATAATTTTAAAATAAAGTACTTTGAAATTGCCTAATTGTCTAATAACTGACAATGAAATATTAATCAACTATTGTTATCAAGTAATAGTAAGTTTTGTATTATCATGAATGATCAAGAAATTATAAAACATAAATCGCCTAGTTAATGAGAGTGAGAGCTACAGAATAAGAATTTTTAGCACTCTCCTTAAAAGAGCGAAAACTTGTTTCTAAAAGGTTCAGTGACTTACATGGCAACATGGTAGGGCGCTCTAATATCTATTACTTGAAAACATATATATTCGATGGGCCCTTCAAAGGTATTGGCATGAAAGTAAAATTGAATGTTGAAAGCGCTTTATTGATAGCCACGTGAAATGACGCCATAATGTTAGGAATACGAAAGTTGGTATTCTAGTTTTAATCTAAAAAAAATGAATTGAACCAAATAACCACCAGTATAGCTAAATTTATGAAGCATTCGATATAAAATATTCGGCATCTACTATTTTATGAAACGACACTCCAATGTTAGGGATGTTAGTGTATATATATATATATATATATATATATATATATATATATATATATATATATATATATATATCG
>JAHWXV010701190.1:0-10189 GCA_024586415.1 Phrixothrix hirtus | reverse complement strand
AGTAGTAGTGTTGTTGTAATTTACTTTCTACCAATACTCTAAATTTTACTAGTGGCGGTATCTAGTGAGATATTTTTAAAAACGCCCCTCTTAACTTCTAAAATATGAAATATAATTATACCTATAAGTAATAAAATAATTGATCTAAAAATTATACAATAATATTTATAATTCACTTGTTTTAAAAAATTTGAATGATAATTACAATAAATTTTGTAGTAAAGGAAAATTGAAATACCTCCAATTATAAAAATATTTGGTTCGTTTTCAGGAGTATTTAGGTTGTCGCTATTGCCGTTCTGAAATGTGACATTTTAAATGTAGTTATCTTTAAAATGAAACTTAATCTAATGTAACGCTTTCTAATGATGTTAGTTACGGTTTCTAGAGCAGAATTTATAAAATTAATGAATAAAAACTAGAAAGGAAATGCACTGCTTTATAAATTTTAATAAATTGCCAAATAACCTCAAACATAGTTGAAATGTTCAATGTATTGTTTTGTTTTTATTAAAATATTAAGTAAATATGTCTGGAGTTTATGGATTTAGTCGAGAAGCAGTCAGAGTAAAAGTAAAGGTATTCATTGAACAATCATTTAATTTGTATGTTATTTAAAAAGAAATATTCTAGAAATGCGAAGGTGCTCTTCAACCAGAATTTCGAAAATTTAGTGTAGATCCCCAGATTACATCTTTTGAAGTTTTACAAAACATATTGTCCAAAGCATTTGATATTAAAGGAGATTTTGCAATAAATTATCGAGTATATGATGTACATGGAAATGAAATGTATATGCCTTTGTTATCGGATTGGGAATTGGATGCTGCATTCTTAAAGTACCTATATTATACCACATATTATAATCTATAATTCAAATACTAAATATTTCAGGGCATATAATTTATCTTTGGCTAGTAATACAGAACCATGTTTATGTTTAAGAGTAGATCTAAAACCTTTTGAACAATTTTCAGATGATTGGGAAATTAGGAATAATGTCCCTGTCATTTCACATATTCGCATGGGTAGTGCGCAGGAAGCAAAACCAGCACCTCGTTTACATGGAATTATCAATCAAGTTTGACTATGTAGTAACTTATTTGTTAAATATTAAACAACAAATTTTAGATGGGAAAAACATTTAATATGATGCAAAGAGCTTTTAATTTTGGTGACGACAGCAATACTTCAGTACAACCGCCTAGACCTCCTCTTTCAGATTCCGAATTTAGAAAATTTTTAGATCCAGTTGGTCAAATTACTCATGCAAAAGAATTAAGATCTGTGATATATTTTGGTGGTATTGATCCTAGTTTACGGTAATTTGTTTATACTATTTAGATTTTACATTACATAGAAAATGTATATTAAATAACAAACGATCTTTAAAATTTGCCCAACTGTTTACATAAAAATACAAGTAGTATTTAAATGCAAACTCAACTAGTGACTACTATCAGATGTTTTAGTTTTAACCCCTGATTTTGACAATAAACAGAAAACAAGATCAATTAGATCTAAAAACAACTATGTAATAATGCATTCAATTGACATGGTTTCATTGTACAATCGAATCGAACACAAAATAGATGCACCCTGATGCATGGAAATTTTACAATATGCTCACATCTAAACACCAACACCCTTATGCATAGACAAACGCTTAAAGGCGCTTTAAAACAAAACTCGTTAGTGGCTACTAAGATGCTGTTAACTCTATCCATTGCATAGTCATTTTTAAAACTCTAATCTAGTTTACTTTTAAATAGAAAGTTCAATATGGCAACATTGTATTTATGTATGTCCAATGCGTTTGACAGGTAGGTTCTGATAAATATTCTTATTTTTGTGACTGTTGATTTATAAAAATTAAATTTACATTTAGGGATAATGGAAAATAATATGAATAAGGTAAAATAAAATTAATTTACATGTGATCATAATGTTGGGACAACCAGCAATTGCATAAAACTCTTGTTTAGTTGTTTGAATTTCATCAATAGTTGTAGCAAATTTAATAAATTGTTCTCAATGTCGAGCAATTGCTACAACTACCTTTTTTATAATTCTATACAATGTCGATTGATGAATTCCATATAATTCAGCAAGGTGCAGATTGGAAAAATGTAAATTTATAAAATAACAAAACTGTTGCATGTATGTATGTATAACCTTTACTTTCATCATCTTAATAGCATCCCTTACTAAAATATCTATTTGTAGAAAGTACTTGAATCTCCACAGAAACAGGTAAACCTCTACAATTTCGATAGGTAGGCAAATCTCTTACTAAATTTATTACAAATTCTGCCGTAACTTTATTAATACGCTATAATTGACGAAATTGTATTTCGTCATATTTTTGTAAGGGATTAACTTGCAAATGATAAATTTTAGGTTTTCTATTAATATTTAAGACTTCATTAATGTCTCTTACTTCATCAATCTTGGCATTAATATTAATTAGGTCATGATCCATTTTTATTATATGCAAATATAATTATACTCGCACACAACAAAACTGAATTGTTAAAATATTTTAGGTTAAAATGATGCTAAACAGGGTTAAATCCTACTAAAATTTTAGTTGTCAACTAAGCTTAAAATGGTTTTAATTTGTCTATGCATTGGTGAATTCTTAGTGGCCAACATAGTAGTATATTAAAACATAACTAGTTGTCTATGCATAAGGATGCAAGTGTTTAGCAATACATTAGGTACTCATTAACATTCCAACAAAATGTAAGTTTAAGAAAAAGTAAGATTTCCCTTATAGAATAAGTTTGCGATTTATGTATCTAATAATTATTGCATTAATCATTAATTAAATCTATAATTAACCTAATCAAGGAATGCCAAGAACATCATAGATAATTTTTTAATTTTTATGAATTATGAAAAATGTTTGCAAAGTAAATTTAGTCAACCTTAAAAGACAGAAGGTGTATATTTATCAGAAACAAATATAAATTTATTGAAATCCTAGGAATAATGTATTTTTATATTTTTTGTTTATAGAAAAGTTGTGTGGAAACACATATTAAATGTATATCCAGACGGTATGAGCGGACGAGAACGTATGGATTATATAAGAAAAAAGGCTATCGAATATGTAACTTTAAGAGATACGTGGAAAGCAGCAGTAGCACGAGGCCCCGTTGTAGGAGAACTAGCTTATACAACAGGTATGGTAAAAAAAGATGTTCTTAGAACGGACAGACACCATAGATTTTATGCTGGTAGCGATGATAATCAAAATATTGCATCACTTTATAATATTCTAACAACGTAAGATTTAAATTATACGAACTACAGTAACTTCATTTGCAATGATTTAGGTATGCTCTAAATCACCCTAAAGTTAGTTATTGTCAAGGTATGAGTGATTTAGCATCGCCATTATTAGTAACTATGGGAGATGAAGCTCATGCATATATTTGTTTTTGTGCTCTTATGTCAAGATTAAATAGTAACTTTATGTTGGACGGTATTGCTATGACTCAGAAATTTACTCATCTGGCTGAAGGTTTAATGTTTTATGATTCAGAATTTTATAATTATTTAAAAAGTCATCAGGTAAAATAATTTTTTACTAATGAACCAAAATAATCTTTAATTTGTTTTAGGCTGACGATTTATTATTTTGCTACCGTTGGCTTCTTTTAGAAATGAAACGTGAATTTGCATTTGATGATTCTTTAAGAATGCTTGAAGTGTTATGGAGTTCACTTCCTGCCGATCCTCCTGAATTAGAACTAAAGCTACATGATGTAAAATTTCAACCACAAATCGCAACTCCGCCAGTTAGTCCATTAGTAAAAACGCCTAGAGAAAGTGCATATACTAAAGTATGTGCATTAAGACGCCAAAGCTCATCTATATCATTAGTCAATTATGGTGTTAAAAAAAATCCAATAGTTAAAAGACAGAATCATAGTTTAGATGAAACTTTAGGTAGATCTAGAAATATTACGTTAGATTCTAAGATAAAACACCAAAGTTTAGATGATGCTACTTTAACACAACAAAAAATTAATAAAGGTAGTAATGAAAATTTAAATAAAACTATATTAAAATCACCTCATTCGCCAAAATCTGATGAACTAAGACCAAGATCTGTATCGCCACTTGAATCAAAATCAGACTCTGTAATATTAAATAATCGTATCAACACTCATAAAAATGCTACAAAATCAAAAAGTGCCAGTCTTTCATCTAGCATGACAAACTTAATCAAAAGCTCAAAGAGAGCAGGTCATTTTAAGGATCTTAAAGAGCGAATAGCTGCTAGTAAAATCGGTATTTTTTCATCTCTTGATAGACTAGATATGACACATTCCATAATAGAAGAATCAGAAGTAAAAGAACCAAAACGAAAGGTTGTGAGAAATTTTAATGAATTCATGCATTTTGCTATCACAAAAAATAATATTTCCGATAAATTAGTAAAATTAGACAATTCAGACGAATGCACCCACGATAAGCCAAAAATTTTTCTTACAAAATCCAGCTTCGATGACTCAGAATCTTCCAGTTTAGATCATCATTCTTCAAACCTCGAAAAAAGTAGGCATTTTTCATCTACCTCTAATAGTTGTGATGATACCTTTGATGAATATAGCCCAGATGATTCTCAAGAGTACTTTCCTCTAACAACATCTGTTACGAAGGAATTGAGATTAGAAATGGAAAATTTGGATCGTCACGTATTTGGAAATCATCTTAAGGAATCACTTTTAGAAACTGATTCTTCCAGTAGCGATGCTAGTAGCAAAATGTAAGTAATAGTTTAAATATTATCTATTTTTGATAATTGCAGTAATTAATTCAAAATACTTATTTTATTAAAAAGCTATATTTACCCAAATATGGATAAATTTTAATAAAATAAATATTTAATATGTCCAATGTTTCTGTGATCACTTATCAGAGTGATAACGACATAATTCATTTATTGAGCGATTACAAAATTAATTGTGACTACCAAAAACACCAATTTCATGTAGATAAGAATATATTTTATTCACAATCATATAGTAATGTATTATTTTCTAACTTTTTTAGAGGTTTGAAAATGAACAATTGTGTATCAAGTGGAAAGTAAGCACTTTCCAACCAGTTGGAAAGTGCTTACTTTCCACCCGGCAAATCAAATGGTAACAATTATTATTTTAGATTTACGATGTGTATTATAACCACACTTATTATCAATGACAGCAAATGTTAAAAAATTATTGAATGCTTGTCATTAATTTTATGAATAATGTCAACTTTTGAAGGTATTTTGAATGACTGTGAATAAAATAGTATACAAACCTCTATGTAGATCGATTTTTAGGATACTACCTGTTTTTACTTTTTTTGTCCACCTTCTGTAGTTACTTTTTTTGTTTGATACAAGCTCTATTTTTAGACAAATATATAACATTGAAATAGAAACGTATATAAATAAAGATAAAACATTTCAAACATAAAGAAATAATTAAATCTAATGAGATGTAGATTAATTTAATGATTAATGATAAATTTATGAATAATTAGAATCCAAATTATTTTACACAAACTGCTAATAGTTTAAATAATATTACAATGATTTACACTAAAATTCAATATAAAATAATAAGAGTATATGTCAGATTTTGTTGACGTTCCACGCCTAACAAACAAAATCTTTTTCGTTTAAATTTGCCACCGTATTGTTTTCTAAAACAGTGTTGTTGACAAGGACAACAGAAAATAATAAATAGGGAGCTTCCTGTCGGATAAAACACGAGAGACGTGTTTGTTTACATCCGTGACGATTGGGAATTTGATAATTAAATATAATTTTTCACGGTGGATTTTGACGATATTTTTAATCGGCACGAATTTATCACGTAGTTTGTATAAGAATCGGTCGTGTGTGTTGATTCTTTGTTTGAAGTGTTTGCGTGTGTGAGTATAGGGACTCAGCACAATGTAGTATGTTGAACTACCAAGCCTGAGAGATGGAATCGAATATCTCTGAAGATTGACTTCCTTTTTTTCTCCACCCTGGTTGCTGCTTTTTGGATGTGTTATGTTCTTCTGCGGATGCAGGAATCCATGAATAAATCAAGATTGACGACTCTGGTTCAAGGCAATCAAAAAGCCCGGTAAATTGACAAATAAAACTCTGGTGCCCTTTTATAATATTAATCCTTTACTTCTTTATTGTTGGCCTGTGAAAGGCATAAGCGAAATATCCATGTCTATCTACAAGAATTTAAACCAAAGTCCCAGCTGCCAACTAATTTTAGAATCCAGTTTAAACCTTCCCGTGTGAGGGGAGCCCCTTTTACTACATACCTTCTGTCCCAATTGTGGACTGTACCTAGTATATTTAACCCTAATTTTAATGTGTATTAGACTGAGTAGTTCTTCCCATACCTCTTGAATCAGGCCAAATTCAAGAGATGGAGAAGTTCCCTATAACCTTTTGTAATGTGTGTGTATGCTAAATAAGCCATTTCTTTAACAATAGATAAGTCGTATTATTCAACTAGACTTTTATTTTAAATGTAGAATAAGGTAATTGCTAATACTTTTATTTCAGGGGATATGTACTAATTAAGGTTCTTCCTTTTGATCACAAGCTTAATTGATAATAATATTTGGGGCCCTAATAACAGGCAACCCCGGGACAAATCAGCTAGAGGCCACTGAACTGTTTGTATCTGTTCCGAAGGATAGTTCCATACTTTGAGTGGCTTATCTGGAGCAGTGGCGCCCTCCCTATATCTTGACTCATACACATTTCCAGTGACTTCCTTTAGAGCGTGGATAGTGCTAGTGCACTTTACCTGGAATCCTCCCTATTCCAAAACGCTAGCGGCTTTCAATACCGTTGTTGGGCGTAACACCTAACACGCCTGTGGCATATATACTATTTAATAAATAGTAATGGTTATCTATACATCAATGCAGAAAAATGACATATTTTTCCCAAGGCTAAAAGTAATTTTATACAAGAGAGAAAGTGATTTTATTCTCATGATGGATATAAAATTTTGTGTACCAGCAGGTTAAAATTCAATACTAGAAAAAAAATCTGGTGCGAGATATACGACTTTCTTTTACATCTATAAATATGCAGACTGTAACAGTCATACATCGAAATTAATGGAGATGCAAAATGGTGCTTAACTCCAGAGTTTTTCTCTGATTTCTAGTTTCAACGGATTTTTTCACATAAACCATTAGTTCCTATAAAAAAACATCAAAGACGTAAGAACCATAGCAAGTTTTAAAAAATATTGTTATAGCCATTTTCAAGAAAATTGCAAAGAACTTAGAAATTTCAAGAATACATTCTTGCTGTCTCATGTGTGGGAGATAGGAAACTTAAATATAAAATTATTTGATTTTCAAAAGTTTATTAACGAAACTACCTTGTTCGTATAAAATGGCATTAAGTAGCTAAGAAATATACTAAATTTAAGCTAATTTGAAGAAAATTGAAAAATTGGGAAAATTACAGAAATAAAGTGGTATTTCATATTATTCAATTTTAACCAAATTCTTAATTTTGCATACAACGGTAATTATGACCTAAAATATAAATTTTCAATTAGCTGGGACTTTTAGTTTCAAAGTTATTTTAGTCAGAGTTAGCAGTAAAAGTATTTCTGGTTACTTGAGGTACAGAAAATTTTATTAAAAATCGTGTGGGTTATATGAAAGACGTTAAATGTGAAAGAAATATAGTAAGTTTTAAAAAAAAATTATTATAGCCTGTCTCGGTCCTTTTTGGCATTGTGACAATTTATAATTTAATATAAAACTTTTTAGATCTTCCGTCTGCTACGCCTATGAGCGAGCGCTTGAAATCCATTATTTATTAAGATGGAGTAAGTCTTTTACCTTATTTGGTCCGTGACTTAATTAATTTTGCTTTTCTGGATTTATAGTTTTTTTATCTACCTGGCTACTTCTTCTGCATATTATGTAATCCGATTGCCGTTCTATGCGTCTAATTAATTTATTGATGGTCGAACTCCTGGTTGACACGGACGTTCTATACCTCGTAGAAACTCCAAAAGATGCTGCGCACATTGTCTTATGGACCCTTCGAGTTCCTTGTAGCGTTCCTTATGTTAGTAACCTACATGAACTCCCAGTTTTATTGCTTGACTTGGCCTCCCATATGGTTCTCGTTCTGCTCCTGGGCGCTGGTCTATGGGTCTTGGACTACCACCTGCCATCTATAAATCAGAATCGGTCCTTTTTTTCTGTTAATTACTTAACGTTATGAATTATTTTACTGTTGAACATGTGTTAAGTATTATGCCTTTATCTTGCCTGTTACCGTAATTCTGTCAATAATTTTTAGTTAGTTATTTAAACATATAATTAGTTTTGAACCACACATTTTCTTAAATTTTGATCTTAAATTTTCATGCGTAAATTTGTAAAACGATAGACAATCTCTGGTTATTTTATTTACAGTTAGGGACCTAGCTTCCGTTTTAAAAGAAACCTAGTTAATGATTTTACAATCCTTCTTTTGGTTGCAACTAAATTTCATTTAGTTTTGCGCTTAAATAAAATTTTACGTTCCACTGGAACTTTTGTTAATTATTAAAACGTTAGTCAAATCTGCCCACAGATTTGTCCTGTTCTTTTCTTAGTCATTTATTTGATTATATATAATTATACAAGTTATTTGTAAAACGTAAATTTATACAACTTTATATTCAGTACCTATGTTTTTGGTTTTATTGTAACTTCGTGCTAGACAGCCGGACTAAGATATAAAAAGAGTCCTTATCAGCCGTCACATGTCTAAACCTTTAACGTTTTACTTCAAACTAGAAAACTTGAATTGTATCATTTATGAACCTTTAAATAATTTACTTTTGTTGATTTTCAAACATTATTATATTTGTGTAACTCTTAACTTTGCCTGTCAAACAGTCAATAAATTGTTATCTTAATGTTCCAACAGTACACAGATTTATTATTTCTTGTTACCTAAATTTCTTCTTAGGTGAATTATTTAATTTAATAGGTTACCTAATATTATACTATTTGTGAATTCTTAGACACGTACTTTTGAAATTATTACTACTACGGCGTGATACCTAGATATGTTTTGCCTTTAGCATATACAGGGTGCACCTTAAATGTCTTTACTCCTTTACAGGTCTTGCTCTGCAAGTTATTTGTATACTTAAAAGCGTGGCGCTCAAAAGCATTACTTTCTTATCTTTACGATCTTATATAGCTAATAAGCTTCTTTACCTTAAGATAATTCAACGGCTCATCACCCTCTCTCCGATAAAGCTGTCAAGCAACCCTCTCTTGTATCACGTGAGTTACCCTTCATTTCCTTTCTTATTTTTCTCTCCTCTGCTACTTATTCTAGAACGAAGCTAGCTTATGTGGCAAACCAATTTCGAGAAAATCGCAAAAAAACTTTGTTAATCATTCTAAAATGTAACGTGTACTACATACATAAATCAGAGGGTGTTAATTTCATTAAAGGTTACGTTTGTTTAAGACATTTTCTGTTTTTTATGTCATCAATCACCACTAGTTTCAATTTTTCATTACTGAAGTGTATTAATTTCTAGTTTTGTATGCTTATTAATCTAATTCCATGTAATTTTAAGTTGAATATCTTATTTCTGTAAATAATGGATAGATTAACTAATATTGAAATCGAATAACCAGAAGTACCACTTTATTCTTGCGATTTTTAGATTTTTGTGATTTTCTCGAAAACAGCTCTAACGATTTTTTTTAAACTTACTATGTTTGTTATGCCTATAATGCTTTTATACTCGAACTAGTCGATTTCTCTGAGAAAATTTGTTGAAGCAAGTTATTAAGGAAAATCTTGGCAAGTTAACTGGATGGATGACCATTATAACTATCGTTCCCAAAATAAATGTAAATAATAATTTAATTATTTGTGGACACTATTTGCATATCTATATACAGGGTGTCTACTGACACAAAAAAGTAACGAATCTCAAAGAGCGGTCACGAAAGTCACTAAATGTAATGAAAAATAGAGATTGGTAACAAATTTTAAACGCCACCGAAAAAATAATGGAAGTTTATGAACCGACGAATATATAATATAGGTATTTTTTAAATATTTCTTATCGCGTAAAAACAATCTTCACGTGAAATACAATATACGTGATTAAATACAAATATA
>JAHWXV010701143.1:0-10236 GCA_024586415.1 Phrixothrix hirtus | reverse complement strand
TCTGTCAATTTCTAAGCCGCCACGGATTTTACAATACAAAATATCAAATTTTACGAATATGGCAATAACTTATTACACTAACGACATCTAGTGGTCATTTGTAACAACATAAAAGGCAACCTTCGTAGTTCAAGTAAGTTCGTTCGCTTTTACTTAATCGACAATTTTATATTCAGTTTCTTTCTGAATACTCGAACTGGCACCCACAGTATTTTTTACATTTTCTCAAAAACTAGTTAACAAATTTTTATCAAAGTCTATTTCATCATGAATTTTTTAGGACTTTTCGAATTAATTTTTTCCCGGGTATGAATATTGATCTTAAAATGTGTACACTATGACGCCACTTGCTACTGAGTCTAATTTTTCATGACAAAAGAAATTATGTTTTTATGTAATGTTATCTTTAGTTATTATAATTTTTAAGAACAAAACATTTACCCATATTCGGAATAACCTTGTTTATAGAAAATGGCATGCCTATATTTAGTTTGTTATTTTCATTTCATTTCCCAGGTAAGGCAATACAGGTTACATGTAAATGGTATTTCTTAAAAAATATGTAAATTGTGAAATTCTTTATTAACAATAATTAATAATCATTGATTAAAATTTTTTTTAAGAAACTAAGAATTTATGTCTTGCAATAAATGTCGGTATGTGTTTATGGAGAGCGGCCAGGGTGTACAGTCTTTTGGTTTTACCAACTATTTTGTATATATTTTCGTTAGATTTATAACTAAATATTTCATTCATTATAAAAAAATCATCAATGCACTTATTTTCTTTAAAATATGCGGATGTTTTTGAAAGTTCAATCTAATTCAATGAAACTGCCGTAAATTTGTATTTTATTATCTGTACTTGGAGTAACGACAAATAGTTTATGGGCAATTTACAAAGAAGTTCTATAAAATATGAGTAGTTCTTCGTGTACACTGTAATTTAAAACATTTAGAGTAATAAAATTAAAAACATGTCATTCAATGTTGTAATTGTAAAACACATTTTCATATTTTGTTACTACAGAAAACAATCGATGCTGAATAAATATTAATTTTTGTAATAGTACCTTTACGCTACGAACCTAAGAATATTTTAGGAATATAATGTATTTCACAACGAGAACGAAATTTTTAATAGTTATAGGAATGTTATAAATATTTTAACTGCCGGTTCTTGCGACTAAGTAATTGGTATGTTTGCTTCTAAATCTAAAGGACGTGGGTTCGAATCCGGCTAAGGCCTGTAATTTTTCAATGGGAAAAATATGACTTCTTCTCGTATAGAGAAGTAAACTGCAAGTCCCGTGTCAATATGATGTTTGACTGCTGCGAATTGCAACGCCTGCCTCCAGCTTCGGCTAAATTTTAGTAAGCATTGCGAAATTACCATAATTAGATCTTTGAGGGGAAGATGAATTTCCACATCCCAAAGCCACAGCCATAAAAACCAATAAAACAAGAAAATGCACTTTATTACGATGCCAACTTAGATTGCAAATCAACTTAAACAGATTAAAGAATTGTAACAAAAATCTATGGTTACATTGGATGAGTATTTTTACACAGTGGGGTTTTTACAAGCATGTCAGAATACGCATGAACAAATCAAACAGAAATACTATGCTGCCGGTTACACTACGTACGTATCAACAGATATTGCACAAATTTATCAAAATATATGGATCATTCAAACGAATTTAAGTTTTCTTGCAATTTTACTTTATAGATATGCAGTGAAACTTGAAAAATGCATTAGTTAAGTTTAAAAAATATGCATATACGAGGGGCACTATTTATATTGAGAGCCTAATAATCAAGAAATAGTAATTTATCATTTGTCAGAACATTTTTGCCATTCTGTTTGAGACATCTTTAAAACATGTTTTTTGAACGCATTGGCGGCTTCTTCTCCCAACGAAAACCGTCGTCCACCCAATTTATTCTTAATGTTCGGGAACGAAAAGTCATTGGGTGTCAAATCAAACTGTACTGCGGATGACTATTAATTTGATTTTTTGTGTATTCAAATAATCGGTTGTTAGACGAGATGTGTGAGAGCTCGCATTGTCGTGATACAGAATGATCCTACAGCGCTTGTTCATTTTCCCTATTTCCCTGAAGACTTCCGGCAAAGAAATGGTGGTGTACCATTAGAAACGACAGTTTTACGTTCCTTGCCACATGACCAGTTTTTCTGAAAAAACAGGCGATCATTTATTTCGAAGTGCTTCGAGCGCGAACAACTTTTGTTGAATTTGGTTATCTTGAAACACTCATACAGTCGATTTGCTCTTTACTTCCCGGCTCATACGCAATATATCTATGATTCGTCACTTGTTACAATATTATATTTATACATCTTTTGAAGCACCACTATTGTATTTCATAAGCATTTCTTTGCGTCAATCGACACGGACATCTTTTTCAGATGTTTTCTAATTATGTGAGATCCAACGAGAACAAATCTTTTTCACGGCTAAATGTTCATACAATATTTTATATTTGCTGGTCGAACTAATGTATACGGTTGCCTTAATCTCACTGTATGTCACATGACGATCTTGTATTATCAGTTTTTGCATAGCATCAATGTTTTCTGGCACAACAACTGATTTTGGACAACCTTCACGACTTTCGTCGGTAAACGAACGGTGACCACGATATACCAGCGTATCGTAGTGGCAAAGTAAGGGGTTTCATCGCCAAAAGTGGCAGTAAGTTGATCGATGAACTCTTGTCTAGTAATAGTCGTAATAAATCATCGCACGAAAATTTTCACGAGTTAATTCCATTTTTATGCTGAGATATAATTTTTAAGTGACTATAAATACCACTAATGGCTCAAATGTCAAAATATTCTGAATAAGGTTATGTTCAAAAATGTCAAACCTTCCACTACAAATATTAGATGGCATCTTAAACACGCAGTGTTGCCAAGGCTTACAATATAAATAGTGCCCCTGGTAGATTGAGAGTGCAGTAAAATGTATTTACTGCCATTCTGAAATATTATAAAAACTTATTTAAAAGACTTAATAAATCCGATGTCTTATTTCTCTTGGGACAACTTTTCCGGTCATGGGTACTTAACTTATTAAAAGAAGTTTCGATAGTAATAAGCATAATAGTGCCATCGAGGATGTGTTGCAACACATTAAGTACAAAGGATTTTGTCAGCATATGCAATCACCGTATTAGTTATTTTTGAATAAGAGGAACTGCAGTTCGTTAGAGCACTCATCTGTTGTAGACATAGCCTTAGTATTAATAAAAGCTAGAGAAGTTTATGTCTATGCATGGCAGTAATTCACGTCACAACTGCCCGGTAAAATATTCTAACCCTATATGAAGAATTAGTTTGTTTTCACCACAGACCTCAGATAATCGATAAGACCAAGCCAAAACAAGAGTGTAGATCTTTAAAAATACTAATGTAAAATATTAACAGTTGAAAACTGGTAGGAAAAACAAAGGAATAGTAGTTAATAGGCACCGCGCTTATAAACACTATAGATGAACCTATAACATGGAAGTTCTATTGAATATTCAGGAACTAGTTCGGTAATATTTATTATGATCGATCGGCTATTAGCAATTCCATGTATTGCTTGTTCTTCACACTTTCAACCTTATACTTATTTTACACTTTTCTGAAATTAAAAACTATACTTTAAGTCGCTATTTAAATTTTATTTTATAAATGAAATATTAGTTATCGGATTATTCACAAAACTTAATGTGAGTATTACAGCATCCGGCAAGATGATGCGATCGGTCTTTTCAGGTGACGAAATTGCTTGTATCATGGTACTTTTGAGGAAAAACTCCAAATGTTGAGGCGTACGCACACCATCAAGATATTGATTACACTTTACGGTCCCCCTTTAATGAGATATATTAGTTAAACACCACATAAACTAGCACTTCCAGTTTAAAAAATCGAAATTTCAAAATTAAAATTGGTTCACAACCGTGTAACCTCTACTCAAGCTCTATCTTAGAATCAATTTCGCTTATTTTTCAAAAATAATCAAGAAACTGAGCAATTGATTTACGCCAACCGAGGCTAGGAGCTCCAGGATAACTGAACTTGGTGCATCCAGATTATGCTGCAAGCTAATTTAAAATTTCAAGGGAATTTTTACCTTAATTGGTACTTTTATATTTCTTTTACTTATTTCTAATTTATTTTAATTCTTTATTTAATATTTCTTGGCGTGCTTTTACTAATAGTAAGCTGTAATTTTAGCATTCAGCAATTCACACATCATTTATATTAACTAGTTGCAAGTTTTCTATTAAAATAAACACATTATAAATAACTTTAAGATGCATTTTATAAAGACTCAATTGACTGTTTACAGATTAAAGTATTTTGTTTTTAAAGACAGCTCATCTATATTATTAATTTATTAATTAAATCACAAAAGCTGTTTACACACCAAAATTTTAAAATATCTGAATAACTATTGTCTAAACTAAAATGAATTATCGAATAAAATTATTTAAAAACTACTAAATGTTGCGTACGGCAATGTTTTATACATATTGCAAACAATATACCCGGTGGTCACTAATTATTTATATCTCAAGTGCAAATCGGAATTATACAAGAGAGCATAGCAATGAGCAAGCTTAAAGGGTTTGATATAACACAATCCTACTGTATAATTGTTTCAGATCGGAAAGAGCGTTATTAAAGGAGAATTTCAAAAAAGAAGCAGTTGGCAGGGTTTCCAATACGACAACACAACACGATGTCATTTTTCGCCATGCTGTTGCAGGAAGGCAATTCCTATGCCGGGAATGCTAACATTATCCATAACTATTACTGAAGCATTTGGTATCAATATCAAATCCAATAATTGTTTGAAATATTTCCAAAAACGTTAGAATTCATTCCTTCCTAATAATCATTTTTTTTATCCGAACAACAAAAACTGCTTTATAAAGATCCATTAATGCCATCAATATGTGCTACAATCAGTTGAAGGCCCTTTCCTGTTGTCATTTGGAATCCAGTAGATGAATCTTCTGCAAAGACTCAACTGAGCTAATTTTAACTTTTCGCACTTTTGTCATTCAAGAAGTAGGGACAGACTGGAAACTTTAATTGCAAATATTTCGAAAACTATGCAATTTAAACCCATAGTTTATAAGCGTGTTTGTCTCGCATATTAAGATGTGTCTGCTGTTAAAGTAATGACCTTATCTCGTGGACACCCTGTATAAAGAATTTTTATGTTGTAAAGGTCTGTTTACATTAATAAAAGTGATCTTTTTGTTTTTAGATAAATGACTACGTTTTACAGGTTTTCTTGGTGAATAATTTGAAGTAGATACCATCACTAATCACAAATATTGAACATCGTCGTTTCACTTAAGCCAAATAAATGACAAATGCACCTAAAGTTTTGATAACTGTATTTGCGATTGTTAACTCCTTTCGCCAGGCATGTTAATCAATCGATATATCATTATAACACCCTTTTAATTTTTATTATCGATGATCTTTAAAAAAATATAGCAAAGTTTACATAATTCTTACCTAATTACAAATGAGTCATTAGTAAGAACGAGAAGTGCGTGCACACCATAAAGTCCAAATTGAGTTACACAGAAGCATCTGCACTGAAAGCTTATTGATTTAACATACTCCCCTTTTAAAACAGACGGATTTACTAGAATAATTTGTTGCATTACAGTCATTGTAGATACATTACATGCACCACTCAAATACAGCTGTAAAAAGGAAGATGCAATGTAAAGTGCGGTATGAAATAATTTGATAATCGGCATTTTTACAGTGACTCGTAGATTTTTATAAATCTTTAATAATATACTCAGTGACGTGGAAATCGCAACATCAAGAAGAAATTTTTTGACCAAACTTGGCAGAAACTTTTAACTACTAACAGGTAACAATTGATTAAAATTTCATTATTATGGATCAAGTGATAATGACTTAGTTGACAGTTCTTTCAGTTTTTTGTAACAATGTTATCTGGTGTTTTGCGAGATTTTGTTCAGTTCTTTAATGTTTTCGCTTGTGATCGTTTGTTTATAGGGTATTGTCATGCCTAGGGTGTGCCAACGTGTAAATTACCGTCAATTAAGCGAAATTGACAGAGGTCGTATTGTCGGTTTGCGTGAAGATGGTTTGTCGTTCAGAGAAATTGCAAACCGCCTTAACCAGAACCAATCCACCATTATCCGTTGCTATCATGCATGGGCTAGGGAGGGCTAGGAACTTAGCAGAAGAGGAACTGCGTGGCGAAAAAGAAAAAATGATGTGCAGCATCGCATTTTCGACTTATGGCAACAAGAGACCGATTCTCCAGTACCAGATTAATTGCCGATCAATGGTTAGCTAACGAAGGTCGTCCAGTAACTCTTCGAACGGTTTACCGCAGAATCAGAGCAGAATCAGGCTTGCAATCCTATCGGCCATATCTTGTGTTACCACTAACGGCTCAACACCGACAAAATGGTTGGAGTGGTGTATGTTGTAATTGCACTTAAACCTGGAGTGGCGTAGAGCGGTGTTCAGCGATGAATCCAGCTTCTGTTTGGGGATAGATGATGGCCGTATGAGGGTTAGATGAAGGCGTAAGCAACGTCGCAATGTTAAATTTTCTTTTGCGAGGCATTTGCACTACACTGTGGAGATTATGGTATGAGGTGTTATAACTTAATAGGAGTAGGTCTCGTTTGGTATTCATTCGAGGCAATACGACCGTCCAGCGATATGTGAATGAGGTCGAAGAACTCCATACTCTTGCCTTTATTTAGCAGTTGGAAGACCCATTTTTCCAGCAGGATAATGCCCGTCCCCATATTGCAAGACGTTCTATGAACCGCTTTACACAGGATAATATCAATCTCTTGCCATGGCCACCGCGATGTCCCGATATTTCACCCATCGATCATGTTTGGGACATTATGGGGAGAAGATTAGGAACTTGCTGTATCCTCCGCAAACGCTGCAAGCTATACAGCACGAAGTAATGGTTGCTTGGGACACAATACCTTAAGAGAAAATCGAATATCTGCTAAATTCGATGCCACGAAGGGCGAGGGAGTGTGTGACCTACGTGGGGGGTACCGAACCCATTATTAATAAAAATTAATTTATATTTTGTTCTTTGTCTTTAAAATTTCAATTAACTGTTACCTTTTAGTAGTTAATAGTTTCGCCAAGCTTGGTCAAAAAATTTCTACACCTTCTTGCTGTTGCGATTTCCATGTCACTGAGTACATATTTAATACCATACAATTTTTTATTGTAAATAATTTAAAATTAAAAATTTGTATTATGTCAATTTAAAACATTTTGGATGTTTAAAGTAAACAGCATTCCCATACCTATAATAAAAAACTGCGTCGAGATATTTATTTATAAATATTTATTTAGTTTATTCCTTTACATGTAATTTGAGTAACTTTGTGATCACGCGTGACAATCATATATTTACGGCTATTAACGTATTTCAAAACGATTTGCCACAACTTCGCTTAAAAACAGTACTATCTTCTAAATTAATTATGTATAAGGACATTATGGCACTATACAGAATGTCTCGAATATAAAGAGCGCTGTTTAACACATACGTACATGGGCCCTTAGGGAACTCAAATCTATACAAAATTTTAATCTAACTCAAAGTAAAATTCGTACATTTTTACGTAAAAGTCTGTCATGAATATGACACCGGATAAGGTTTACTATAAATACCACTTTGTTGCAGTTTGCAAAATATCATATTATATTTATTACTTTATCACATTCATATCCGATAGCTATTTTAATAAACGATAATAAAACGTATTCTTTTAAATCATCTAAATTGGATTTTTTACATAAACCTTTAATTAATTAAAATTATTTATGAATAACTATTAAAAAGTTATTTGTTAAATATCTAAAATTGGATGAGCTTTAATTTTAGTATATGAATAAAATTAAATTCCATTTGATCCACATTAATTTGTATAATAAGAGATATATTACTGCATACAAATCACTAAAAATTTGTATGAAACCTATTTATTATTTTGATTTTGAACTATTTCCAGAAAATTTAAATTACACAACACAATCGAATGTAAATATTAATAATCTTAGGACACTAATAAAAATGCAATTTAGGTTAAGGAAGACGGCGATTTCAACTTTTATTACAATAGCATAAAGATTGTTTATAAATTTTGTGTAAAATTTAATTACTTTTTTAAAATATTTTAAGCTATTTAAAAAATGTTTTCGTTTTCAAAAATATAAATATATGGAAAATTCGTTTTTATTTTAATTACAAGACGGCTAGAAATTTTAAGGAAAAAAATCAAATCTTTTACTTTTACACCATTCAATACATTTTCGCATATTTAATAATCAGCTGAGATATGTGAAATTGGGTACGTTTAAGATTATCGAGTAATTAAGCGCTTTACTGAAAGCGCTTGCTTTGTGTGCATTGAATACTATAGACGATCTAAAACTGAACGCTTGTGTAAGTTGATATTTTCTTAATCTCATTTTTATAAAGTGGAATCGCAAAAAAACTTCAAAATGCGTGATAATTTTATTTTACAAGATTTATGTGATAATAAGGATGCAGCTGTACCTGATATCGCTTAAATATTAACTGTTAAACACACATTCATTAAATTTATAAGTATTAAAACTTCTAAGTGTCTAAAATAATACATTACCATAGAATGACAAGACTCAAAATGTGAGGTTGATTCACTGCAATTGCAAGCGATTGATCGGAAAATTTTACTCTTGCCTATCTTGTAATCGGCTTGTAATCACAATAAAACATATAAACTATAAACTATTTAAATTAAATTTGAAGGAAAAACTTTTATAAAATGGTTACCACAAACGCACTTATTGTAGGTGTCATTATGTTGATAGAGACTAACAGTCGGCCAGTTACTTATTGTTATATACAGTAAACTGTATCAGCTGTTAGCATAAAGGACCTTAGTGTAAAGACACCCTGTATTGTGAAAAATTTTCTTGTACAATTTTCAAGGTAAAAAACCGCTATGATTTTTTAAATTATTGTTCTAAATATACAATACCAATGGACGAATTTGAATTTTTAAACAAATGCCGCTGGAATTGTAATTTTCTGAGCATTTCTTAGACGCGTGTCATTCACTGACTATTTATGTGTTTATTTGATTTTTGCTAGTAATGTGTAGTATTTATAATACCTTTCATACAATTCTAACAATTTGTCCTTATTTTTAATGTTAAATATTTATTAACTTTGAATAGAGCTTTAAAAAAACCTTCGTGATTTTTTCCGTAATAATTTAAACACATTATACTTTATACGAGGTAAACACTGAAAATTTTTGAACGCATATACTAATAAATTATATATTTTTAAATAATCTGTTTATTGTTTTTCAGAATCTATTTTGCATTGGAATAAATCAATCCATGTAACAATTAGAAAATTAAAATTATATTACCATTTTTATTTAATGAAACCTACAACATAAAAGACAAAGACTATTCAATAACTTTGAATATTTTTACTAAACCAAATGTATTTCAATAATGAAAACTGAATTTAACTTCGGTAATTTTTGATTATAGTTGGAGCAAATACATCTAATGCCTTTGAATGGGTGTTGCGATTCAAGCCAGTCTCCTTTTCAACTGTGCATGCACTTTTAGTTCTTGACTCGACTTCAATTAACAATCGCTCATTAAATAATTAGGTTAGAGATAATTAAATACAAAGTTTTTATGTCTCATGGAAATTCTTTATCAGTTTTGCTCGAAATATTTAGTTTTGTGTAGTATTTAGGTAAACAATATTTGTTGCGCCACTGGAACTTGGTTAGTGACATGGTTATTTTATAATTTATTACTGTATCTCTGTTTCTTACCTCCTGCTTTTCTCTAGCTTAGCTGTAAAGCAGCTATTTATGGGCTTGACTAGCATCTGCAGACTAACGAGGGCCACAGAGTTATTGGTTGACTTTTTTAATTAAGCCATCTTCTTAATTTGTGTGTTTATGGATATAAGGGACGTATTCTTCCTAGGAGCGATGGTGTTTTTCCGTTGATGTGAATGAATTTTCAACTGTATTAGCGTTGGTAAGTGCCTTATAACTAGGGGGCGGAATATATGCATTTAAATGCAGCCAAAATATGCGCATATATATGCCTTGTTTGCCTTTAAAATATGCACTTATATACCTTTTT
>JAHWXV010700999.1:0-10626 GCA_024586415.1 Phrixothrix hirtus | reverse complement strand
AGAAGTTTAATTCATCGTCAATTATTAAAAAATACAACGTTTCGCTTATTAAAGCTTCATCAGGTTAGGTATATAAATAATTAATTTATTGGAGAAAATGCAAATGATAGAACCATATAATTAATTTAATTAAAATTTTTTAAGAAATAAATATTAGACGGACACATGTAATACGAATACGTTAAAACTTTTAAAAGTATATCCCTACATTCTACAATTAATTAATCATATTTAACCACGAGGTATAAGAATTTTTATTTTAAACGTTTGCTGCGACATTTAATTCACTACATATTAGTCCACCTATAATCAACTCAGAATATTGATATTAAAGTTTAGTGATTAATTTTATCCTTTGGGGCATTATGCTAAAAATTATTATATCTAGAACATTCGTTTATTTACTGAGTCAATAAAGTCTGACAAAATCCTATTCAGTTTTCAGTATTCTTCAATTAATAGAATACTTGTATTTATTAATACTAAGGCCAAACTGAATTATTTAGAATAAGAAACACGAGTAATTTCTTTGAGAATTTATTTTTAAATATGTTCAAAACAGTTCCCTACAGTAATAATAACACTTTACCATTATTTTCTTCCACTTCTTAAAAAACCCCAACCAGTTTTGGAATGCCTATAAAGCAGTCTCGGACAAGAATTTTCTGCTCCGCAACTTTCTTAAACCCAAAAAACAACCATAAATCACACATTGTTAGGTCTAGCGAGTAAGGTAGATGTTCTATTACTTTCACCTTTCTATCGGTCAAAATCTGTCGTATCGAAGATACTGTATGTGACGATGCATTGTCATGGTGTAGCATGATTCCCTTCTCTGGAACTCCACTAGTACTTCAGGCAACCATTTTTCTTTGTACCACTTCGCTGTAACTGTCTTCTGTCTATCCAGCTTAATCGCTCTAACAAGACCCGCACTCCTGAAGAAAACTACGTACATAACGTTTTTGATTGCTTTTTGTTTTTGTCACTGTTGGAGTTGCTTCGTCTTCATGAATCAATACACGACTTGGTACATCAAAAAAGCGAACAAGTTTCATGATACGTCATAATTTTGAAAAAAATTTGGTGCCCACCATTATTTGAAAGATGTAGCGTTTGTCGGCAAATGCAAACACGCTCTACTTTTTGAAAGTCTGTAAGAACATCATGTATGATCGTTCTAACTGCTGAGGATCCAATCCTAGGTTGATGCTCTATTATCGCATAGGTCGCTTTATTGTCATCTGCAATTACCTTTCTAGTAGCACCAATATTTTCTTTCGTAAAAGCTATAGAAGGACGTTCTGCGTCTTTTTGATAATGAACAGACGTGCTTTCACGTTTAAATTCCTTATACCAGCGGTAAATTGTAGTTAAGGAAGATGCTTGTTCACTAAACACTGTATCTAAATTTTCCTTGTGCTCATAAGTGCTTAATTCTTTTTTGAAGCATAGTAAATCATAATTCGAAATGTTCTCTTGATAATTCCATTGTTTCACATGTGTTGCAACTTTAAAGACTTGATAAACAGCCTTCTAACTACTTTAACCTCTGTAAGTTATACGTATATCAACTGACAAATAAAAGAATATAGATATTAAAAGTGAATATTTTGTTTTTCACGACTTCCTTGATTGTCAATAAATTCAGCTTGGCCCTCGTATTTCAAATATGCGTTCCAGACAATTTAGTTCCTGTTCGTCTCCAATTAAGTCATTAAATATGACTTATGTTTCTCCAAAATAACCAAATATTATTGAGTGACTTAGAATCTAGACCTAATATTCTGAAAGTCACTATGAACCAGGAGTAAAACAAGGTCGGAATAAATTGTATACGCATCACTAAGATATCAATAAAACAAATTTCTAGGCAAGGGAGTACAGAATAGTTGGTTTAAATAAAATATCCGTTGAATTTTTATAAAATGGATTCGTTTGATATTTCAACAATTTGTCGGTTTCTAGGCTCCACTCCAGATCAAATACGTAAACCAAATAATGGTTAGTCGAACCTCATGATTTTAATCTTCGCGTATAATTTCGGAAGAATGAGGATTTCGTTTAGTGCTTCGAGTATCGAAAACTCAGCCCATGTGAAATAAGGAAATTAACACCAAAAAGGCAAATATATATGTACATCTCAGATATTCCAAGAAAATTTCATCTTAAGATTTCCCAACTAGAATTGAGAAAATGGAAACGGTCGTAAAGCTTGTTTCTATTATCATCGTTAAATTACCAATGCTATGGTGGTAAGGTGCAGTTGTCTTCTATTATTTTTGCATATTTGTTCTAGCCTCCGTTAATTTTTTGCAAACTTTGCCTTTGCTATTAAGTGATTGAAATCCTTTTTAAGTAAATCTGCAATTCATTATATTGTCAAGTTCAAAGTTTTCCCAATGAATATTTTCTAAAGAAATGTAGATTACGTATTACTTATTTTAAAACATAACTAAAGACAAAATATTTTGTTGCTGTTATCTAATAATTCATTCTGTCGTTGTATACATGAGGAAAACAATGTTATATCTCTTAATTTTAGAAATTTATAAATCACTTATTGAGGTTTCCCTATGCGTTGTTAATTGTAAACTACGAATAATTTGCCGTATAAGATATGCGCTGGCCACCGCGATAATCCTTAGCTTGATGATTATTTAAATGATTTTAACATTATCTTGATTGTCGATACATTAACTTAATTATAATTCATTGGTTTAGGTTTTAATGTAAACATTTTCTTTTCAAAAATTATAGAACACAATGTGAAATGAAAGAAAAATTTAAATAAAGTAGCGTGTATAAGCAATTTGTAAGTGAATTTTTTCCAGACTGGTTCCAAACATCAATTTTAATCAAATTTGAATTAAATTCTTAGACTTGCTGTATTTTAGACTATCGGCGATACATTGCTTAGAAAATAGTTTTTTAATTTACCGATTTTGATCTTGTGCCGATTATTGAGAAAATTGGTTACCCCACATTTCAAACTAAGTATTGTTTGTTTATTTTGTGAATGAGACTTTGGGATGCAGAAATTCTCTTGAACCCCAGTTAGAACTGCTATAGCTATTTCGCCGAATGTGGCGGGATTTTTAGCGTGCCAAACATCACTTGATATGGGACCTACGATTCTTATTTGAGATGAAGGCGTTTTTCAAATTTTTCTCCGCTGAAAAGTTTATCAACCTCGATCGGGTTTGAACCCGCGTCCCTTGGGTGTAGAAGCAAACATGCTAACAATCATACCAATCGGGGTCAGCAAACGTAAATATGCCACCAATGTAAAGACACCGGATTGCACGGTTGCTCTCTACTCAAAGCGTACAAACTTCTTTTCTCTATTGTAACACGCCTTAATCCTCAATCCCTCAATCAAAATGTCGTCGAAGCCATACATCCAAGTCTGTAAAATTCAAAACAGTGGCAGTAAAACGCAGGGCAACTTACAAGCCTCCCTCATCCCGAGGGCTAAGATTCTTTTGCAAAGATATCAAATACTCTTCGAAGTTTGACCAGGTATCAATCTTCCCATATTAATTTTAGGCTTAATAATCATACAATTTTGTTGTTACGGTCCGAAAAATTGGCCCTTACGGTCACAGCGAGAATCTACCTAAGCATCTATTTGCGGCACTTGATAAATTAGCAAAAAAATTTATATTCTTATTATAAGATAGTAAATTGCATGCAAACAAATTTTGCTGTAATTGTTTTAATCAACTACTATTGCACATTATGCTTAATTACTGATTTGAATATTTGTGTAGGAGTGGGCCCATGATATGCAGTAGCACTCCTTCTAACGTTACTTTATTGAAAATTATAAGTAATATCAGTTTAGACATGATAGAATTAAAAAGATTTGGGAATGTTCTGTTGGTCAACCGAATGACAAATGTTCCTTGTACTTTATTTATTATATAGGTTCGATTCAATCCCTAAGATTTATGTAATAGAAGTACTGATTCAATACATGATTTACTTATTAGTGACTCTTTCATTTGTCAGTGTCAATTAGTGCACTCTTACCATAAGTCATAACAAATTCTTGTCTCACTGATAAGTGAATGGTTACATCCCATCTAAGTAAGCAAAGGTGTGACAAACTTAGTTTATTCAGTATCGTTGCAGTGAAGTATTTGCGAGGCTGCCTAAGCTGTTGCGCCTCAAAGTTGCACGAAAGCCCATGTTACTTGGTGGGCCTCCCTCTTATTAGGAATTCTGTTCGTGCTTGAGCAAGTGGCGCCCTTCTCCCCAAACCGTAATTCGTTTAACCTGTTTCCTTAAGGTCAGCGGAATACATTTGCCTCCTTAAAATAAACAGTTTGCCTTATTTCGACACTAATTTAGTATTCCCGAACGTTTAGTCAATGATACACTCATACACAGAAAAATGCCTTTACATACACACTTTTTATATTTAATCTATCGAAAATGAAATAGTTGAATTGTGTCAATCTAAGGTCCTGGAAACGATCAACTAAGCTTAGAGTACAAGTCTATTGACGGTCGTAAATTAAACCTAGTGAAAAATAAATTTAAAGTAATGAGCTTGCATATTCTTGTCAGAAATTAAATGAGAAATTAAGTATTTTCTAAAGTTGGAACAACAAACTCACCTTTAATCATTATAAAGAAATCATTAAGAGTTGAAACAAAACTGTACCCATTTTATAAGTTTGTCACGATTTATTTTGTATTTTGTACCTTTTAATTTAAGGTTAGTTTAAATTTTATATGGTTTCATTTCTAGTTCACTTTTCAATTAATCTCGCTTGAGGAAAATTATTGAATGTGACTCGTATATTTAACTCATCTTGTTTCATATGCAAGTCTATTCTTATCAGTAAATGCATGCGCAACTGTAGACGCGACATTGTCTATTCTTGTATACAGCTGATCTTCGCTCAAGGAAGCGACTTAAAAATAGAAATACTCAAGTGTGGCGTTTAGAATTCTGATTTTCATTTTATTGAAAAAGTTATTCGTCGTATTTTATTTTAAGCCATGTTTAAAGTTCTATATTATCTGGAAACTACTACATTTTTTCTTGTTTACTTACTTACGCTAATAAAAATTATGTTTAAGTTGGGGAAGATACAGTTTCGTAACATAAATTAAAAAGAAGAAACTTTCATCAATACAGAATGGTTACCAACTCTGACACCATTAGATAAAATTTTGTTTCCTTATTAAAACAAGTATTTTATAATTTAAAATGAAATAATTAGAATTTGTTTAAGTGTAGAGAGCGTTTAATTGAAAAATTCTTTAGAGCAACCTACGGAATTTAAACTGCTCCATATAAATATTCAAATTGTTTTTATAAGATACAACATTGCCCCGATAAGTCTCTTGATATGTACGCCGCTGGAAAATTCACCGTACCTAATGTCAACCTTGGAAGACAATTCTTGTTGATCATTTTGAATCGTTTTTTATTTAGATTATTTAACTTATAAAAAGTATAATACATTCTAAATGTATTTTAATAAATTCAAAATTGTTGATCTGGAATATTAGTTAGACAGTAATTTCAAAATAATTAATTAAGTGAAAATTGAAGCTTCTACTGAAATAATTGGGGTACCAAATGCATACCGCTTAATTAGAAATTAATACAAACGTAGTAAATCCAATTACTTCTTGTCAAAATAACTATCTAAATTTCTTAGACATAATTTACACTCCTATTTGTCACAGGAAGTAACAGTTCGTCTTATTGACTTTGAAATATTTAACCTGACTTTCTTATAACAGTAATAAAACTTGACAATGAAAATTGATTTTGAAATGATTGAAATCGATTATTTAACAATACAAAATTAATAAAACGGTTTAAATACATTTTAAGCATTTTCACTTGTGAATACTCACTAAAAGGCTGATTTAATCTCAAAACAGAACATTCTCTTTTGAATGAGGGATATCCAACCTTCGTTTATGGCGTACGATGCCATTCCTTTCATTTCTTAGTAATCAATTGATAATTAAGTAGGTGTTCTTCGACTTATTGGTGCATTTTGTGTATTATACTTTTTCTTGGCTTGTAAATATACATTCTGTTGGAAAAAATTATCTTCCGAAACAACTTGTCAATTACATGTAATTGGGATATGAGAGGGGACAGGCAACTTTTTCTGTTGTTACAAGCCGCCCATAAGTAGGATTTTTTCTGACGACCAAAAAGTTAAATTTATTTAAATAAAAAAAGGAAAAGAGGATGAAATCAAATTTATTTAAAAATTGGGACGCATAAATTAATGCGGCCACATTCTGTCGTTTACCCAATCCTGTTCCGAATGAGATTTTAGATAAAATAACTTGCTGAATTAGCAATAACAACAATTGATAACAGGTTCCAGGCCTAATTTCAGAGAAAAAAGGAAACAACGCTTATCTACATTAGGGCTAAAAAGAACTTATGTATATTTTGAATTTTCTTATCTCTTTGTACTTTATTGATATGAATATTTTTAATCAAATAGAGTTATGTAACGTAACAACTTTTTAAAATAAAGAAAGATCGTGAAAAATGCGTAACTGTAAACAAAGAGATTAACACACAATTATAAATTATTTCCTTAATTGTTGCTCTTAAATAAATTGTGTACCTAATACATGAAAATATAATAAAAAATGCTTATTTTTTACAGGAATACATATACAAAATATGGTATATACACTACTGCTTTAAAATACTTTCAGAAAAAAATGAGTAACTATGGTTCGTTTATACCATTCTGAAATAAGGTACATATTCATGTTTTCAGAACAATTGTAGGAACTATTTTCTATTTAGGAAAGTTAGAACAATAAACAACTTATTTTATAAAAAATGTGTCTCTCACAATATAACTTAATTTTACTTTTTATTACATTAGAATGATTAAATCTGAAATGTTTCAGTAAAGTCGTAAACAAGCCGAGCAGTTTGAAAACAAATTATTACTGCTCTTAAGATAGTAAAAATTCACACGATACGATTGGTAAACAACATGAGAACTCTTGATTATAATCTTTCCTAGAAATCTCAAAGCTAAAACATAACCGGAAAAGATGTAACTACAGCATTATTAATTTCTCCTTAATAATAACTGATTGAACCGCAAATTTTCACTAATACTGCAATATATACGGTACAAATGGAGAACATTAATGAAATATACCTTTGTAACAAATAACATTTTTAATAAACTTAACTCCATAAATCAAACTTAACTTAAACCTTCTCTCTTTATTTTAAAAGAACTGTATGCGCAAAATTAAAAATGAACCTTACTGTGAGTACCGTGTGATGGTTATTGTCATTTCACGAAACAAAACAATTACGTCATAGGTGATGCACCACTAGAACAATTCGGAATAATAGTATTGTTGGCAACATTGTGCAGCATTACAAGATTTTATTTCAGTTTTTGATAGCTGTCTCCACTATGTATGTATTTAAAATTGTAACCTTAACTGTCAAATTTAAGCAATATTATTTTATTATGATACCAATGCAAGCAATGAGATAATGTCTTGTCACGTGAAATGACATATTGAACTCGTTTAAAAAATTTCCAACACACAGACACTGAAAAGGGAAAAACCAACAATTTCTTGTTCTATAAATTATGAAACGCCAAAAACATATGTCAATAAAAATGAGTTACTTAAAAATCTAAACAATTTATGGAAATATATTCAAAATTTTATTTTGTACAAACATGAGATGTAATGTTTTCTTTATTTGTTTATGAATACATGAAGAATAATAAATGTGTAAACCAAAAATTAAAACAATTAACGAGATGTACACTCTTTGTTTTACTAACGATTTAACAATTTTGAAAACAAATAAAATCTTCCTATATTTAATTCCAAGCCTGTAACGATATTCACCTACAAAATCAATTTTCTGTTTAATTTCGATATACCATTTTTCAAAGGAAAAAATTTAAATAACGCGCCTTTTTCTCGGATAAGAAAGTAAAATCGAAGGATCCGTATCAATGTGATGTGTACGTTAAAACTCCCTACTGACAGTGGAAATCCTATTCGGCAAAATTCTAGTAAGCGTGGCGAAATGACTATGACAGTTTTAATCCAACAGGGATAAGGAAATTTCCGCTTACCGAAGTCTCAGCCACAAAACAAACAAACAACAACAAACCATGAATATATTATTTCCTTAAAATTATTTATTATATTATCTGGTATCATAAAGATACCTTATCTTCAATTTTAGCGAGGTTGCCACTTGTTCATTGGATCTTAATCACGTTATCATTTGCACCAGTTGCATATAATTATCATGTGTTGCACATGGTGTTAGATATTTGTTAAAACGAGTTGCAATAATTTGTATTTGCTGTAGGCAAATCATTATTTACAAATTTCCTACATGTAAAATTCGATTAGTTATCTTACAAATAGCCCTCCAATATTATATTGTCGTTTTTTGTAGAACTTGCGGAAGTGCATTGTAATATTTACCGATCACTGTTAATTACGCGCTGTGTAAGTCGTTGAATCACATTTTCCGTGTTATGCCTGTTATATTTTTATTGACTTCGAACAAATATAAATTGGGATGGTTTTGCTAAATAGGGATTTATATTTATTGAATTACTCTTTGGGCTACAAAATTATTATTCGTATTTACTTATTTTGGGGAATTAAATTTATTATTCCATTCCTAAGCTTTAAGCAATATGAGCGATTTCTTTTTTAAAAGTTTCAATTATTTAATTGTGGTTTTTTTTGTCAACTTAGCTAGCACAGATAACTTTATCTGTATGTATTGTAATTGAATTCGTTTAAGAATTTTTATATATGGAGTTTCAATCTTGGCTTGTCCCAGGACGGACGATTATGAATTGTTTAATGAAAACGATAATGTGCGTTGTGTAATTACAGCTATTGGATTCGAATCATTGGCGACAGAAAGCACCAGAGTTTGACGTTCCTTCAGCTAATTGTCCACAGCTCTTCAACAATCACCTTTGTATCATAACAATTCAGTTATGTAAAGTATTAACATTCTAGTAACACCTGTTATTAAACTCATTTAGTGTGTTAGTTAAGTTGAATTATTTCTGCATTTATCGTAGCGAAATAACTACCTTGAGTATTTACTTATACCTTATTTGTTTTAATTATTTATTTATGATACAAATCAAGATTTATTTCTCCCAACTATACAAATCAGTAGCCTACTTAGCATATTTTCATCATCTCAAAAGTGCCTCTAATATAATGCTTGACCTTCGCCCTGAGATACTAGCCATAGTGAAAAGCATACACTTAAATATCTTTGATTTATGATCCGGCAATTCTTTACTTATTTTAAACTTGATTATTTTTATTTCTGTGAGCAATAAAGGGCAGACATTTGATGTACTGTGTAATCATAGTCATTAAAACGATATTAAACAGATTTAGTGCAGAGAGTATACGTTGTTGGACCCTCATAGATTGTAATTAAAATCAACTCAAATCCGACATTAGAGAAATGAATACTCGAGGCCCGAAACCACTACAAATCTAAACTGCAAAAGGCAATAAACGGCAGTAGTTATATTATTAACATCCGAGATAATATAAAACAGTTTAAGGTAAGTGAAGCTTTAATTACATCTGATAACATCATCATAGCTGAATAGAAAAATTTCAAAACGTCTTAACGTAAATATTATTTTAAAGTAAGTTTAAATTTACGACCTAGAACACCTTCTTCAGACAGTAAAGTCATTATTCAACCTGGTTGTTTACATTTTGCAGACTACGATTTGAGGTAGTTATTCTAGACAGGTCATTGAATTCGTTTGTAACCATTTATAGATTTTTAAATTTGTGTATCTAGGATTGTATTTGCATATAAATTGATTTTTGTTTTTAAATAAATTTACTAAAACTGTGTTCTTTGTTATTTATTGATAGTAGAAAATGTCGTTGGTGGAAACCTACAAAATTTAAGTAAATATTAATATAAACATATAATTTACCCTCAGGTACATATATATGTCAGTACAGTAAACATATTGTTCTGAAAGAAGTTTCTTTGTTCCTAGCGCATAGTTCAAAATAAAAGTTTTAAAATATGTTAGTTACCTAACTAAAAACCAGTTCACTCATAAATTAAAGAACGTAATAAATATAATTAGTTTTGAAACACTGTAGTAGATGTCATTATTGTTAGAGCACAATTAAAGTGTCAAGTTGTGAAAGTCTTTGTTAATTGTGTGTAATTTTTTTGCTTACTGTGTATACATAATAATATTTATATTGCTGCATATGTATTTCATAATATTAAATTTGTAAAATTTGACGTTTTTAATACATAAGCACCTGCTATGCCGCCATCTTGGTTGGTCAATGTGGATACAACTTTACGGGTAGAGCGCTTCCTTAGTATTCTTTATTCGTTGCTGGTACCAATTATAACGTACCAATTTTGCTCAAATTCAATTTTTTACAAAGTAAACCAAATGTTTTTTATAAATATAAAGTAAACTTGACAAAATATTCAGTTATATAAAAGTTTCGACATTAGTCTTCCCATAAATAAATAATTTGTAAAGCCTTTTATAATAATTATTTATATATATATATATATATATATATATATATATA
>JAHWXV010700982.1:0-16189 GCA_024586415.1 Phrixothrix hirtus | reverse complement strand
GCTTTTAAGTACTTGCGAAACAAATTCACCTCGTTAAGTGACGCAAAGGTTAAAGAGGGCATTTTTGTTGGACTACAAATTCGTCAATTGGTTAAAGATCTCGCCCAGATCGCACTATAAAAGGTAAAGATCCACCACTTAGGTAGGTTAAACCTACCTTTTTGTAACAATTGTATAGTATTGAATATATTTATAAATTTCATAAAACTTTGTTGTATCACATTTTCATTACAATAAACAAGTAATTATATCCATAGCTTTGATTGAGACATGTTGCACGAAGTTAACTTCGTTAACTAATCAATATGAGAATCCGAAATTGTAAATAATTAATGTAAAATGAAACATACATATTTTCCCTTTTACAAAAGAGTACCAGTCAAATTTGTATTAGTTTAAAAATTGATTACAGGATTTTCTAAAGGCTAAAAGAGTAAATTAAAAATAAATTGAAAAAAATATTTTAAAAACATGCTTTTTTCTCGAAATGGTCTAAAAAGAATAAATCTTTTTCTGTTACCTAGAACCATTAGGATTTTTTTAAAACTAAAAATAAAAGCATGGGGTGCCCATAAAATATCTCATAACGCCGCACGCTTTCATTTGTAGTCATAAAAGATTCCAATGTTCCCGAGTTGCAGAAAAAATTATTTTGTTCTTTTTAGACTGTTTCAAAATAAAATCATGTTTTTAAAATATTTTTTTAAATTTATTTTTATCACTTCTAAGCTTTTGAGAAGACTGAAATTCATTGATTGGATGTTTGGTATGTCAATTGAGAAGCATTATATATTGGCACTACCTACGATGTCGTACAAGCCTTGAAAGTTAGTATTACCTTGAAAGATTAATTTGAAAGTAAAATTTACATGTTTCTAAATGTACTTCATTCATATATTGTCACCTCGTAATCTTTGCTAACGTCGAGGGTTAGGTAAGTTTAATTTGGAAATAGTTGGATAAATGAAAATCGCGTATTCCCCTATGGTACATAGAATTATGGTAATAGAACAAATTGTCATTTCTAAATAACTATTTCGCGCTAAATATTCTGAAGATATGAGTTATTTTAAAATAATGCATTGTAAATTAACTTTTTTGTCCAGAAGGTTATTAAACGAATGTTTTGACGATTTCAGAACTACGCGTTTAGATACAACAGTATTTATTTGACCGACATGTGATATAATTGGGACAATTAATCTACGTTAAAGTAAAAGGTTATATTTTATCCTTGGCATACCTTAGTGAAACAAGAAAACAATTATTTTTTTAAATGGAGTAAACTACCACGACTTATTTAAGACTGTAATAACAAGCTGATTGGCAGACTTCACAGGCATAGGTTATAACATTGAATTACTGTTGCGGATGTAAGTTATGCAATTCTTACACAACTCTTAATTCGGAAAATTTTTATAACAGTTATTAATACATTCATTAGATAAATAGATGGCGCTATAAAATTTTTCTTAGACATATTTAATTTGGGAAGTGCTTGCATATACTGGCAGAATATGTGCTTAGCGTCGCAATGGTGTATTCCTCTGAAGTTCCAAACCATCGTTGAGACTTCTTTGCGACATTCGAAACAGAGACCTCTGTCAGTTGCAGCGTTACCCGTAAATTATTTAAAAAGTGGCAGCTCAAATATTTTAGAAGATTAGTTCGAGTATACTATAATTTAATTATACGTAATTTTTATTAATTATATGGCTAATCTTGCTCAAGTAATATTCAAAGCAATTCTCCATACTTTTATAGATATTATGAATATTTCCAACACAATTTTAATGTAGGGAACTTTTTATAAAAACGCTTACTACTAAATTAATAAATGACAGAAATAATGTTTGTTGAAAATTCCCACTATATTTAATTCATAGAAACTAGTTTTCCATCTATATGTTGTATTATCGCTGCCAATTTTTTGTAAAGTCAAGTAACTTCCGTAATTCTCAAGCCAACCCGTAGGATTCGCCGGCCGAAATCAAAGACTCTCAAACATCTACGTCAACGGATTTTGTACATTTACCCAAGTTTTGCATATTTGATCTACAATATCTGTCCTCAACTAAACGATTTCTACCACAATGGCAAATATATATTTAATATGACAATAGTTAATGTAATTTCAACAGCGCTGGATGTTTGGTAATTCCAATAATTATTGAAAGTATTATCGCCCATTAATAAATAACTTTCGTGGATAAATCATACCAATTAATAAGTTTAATAGTCAAGCAAGTGTAAACTTAATAATATACATATCATTGGTTTTTAAGTATTCTTCCATTTTTTTATTAGTATAGATTCGGGGATTTCCTTTACAAGGAATTTAATTGATTTTCCTTAAACAGGAAAATATGGTTTCGCAACAGCATCTACTACTTTTCTTTAGCTTAATAAATGCTTGTAGTGTTTTAATGCAGATTCTTACAACCTCTTCCATATTTTAAGTTTTCTTAATAACAACGTCCTTCATCCGTTGTCTTTTTAGTATTCAAGTTGTTATCCTTGTTAAAGAGAACTATTGGAGGAATGGGGGGAGGCTGTTTTTCTGCAATTCTCAATAAGTTCCTATACATAAGAACCAATTGCAGTAATTTCACAAGTAGATTGGTCTGAATGTTTAGGGGAAGAAAGTTATCCTTGAGGCAATGACTTGGCTTTTTTTTATAAGCTCTTGGTGGTGATTCTTGACCTCATGGTTTTCGATGAAGAGCTCTTATTTGGTAAATGGAGACTATCCTTTACGTTTCATAAATGTTTCGTTTGCAGTTGTGCGTCAGATTTCTTATTTTATTCATTTGTCGAGTCTAACAATGACGGAATTAAATATTACATTAACATCTAACTGTCATTTGATGAGTTCAGTATTTGATTCAGCTTGTTCCTTTTAGTATTTAGCAGTTTCACTTCGGATGGAACTGTGTCTGTTAACAACGGGTTTCAGTGTCATGCAAATAATGGACTATCATCTTGTTTGGTAGGAGGCGTATTATAAAGCAAATCGCCGGTTGACATTGGAAATATGTTGTAGCCGATTAAGCAACACTAGCTGCAACGGCAGAATTAAAAGGGGAAGCTGGATTTAATAAAAATCTGACTAATTACGCCGATAGATGTGCTCTTAAACATACCTCTGCGTCACTTCTACCATTCTCCCAGTACCCATTGCTAAATGCTAAATTTTGTGGAGAAACTTACTTTCTCTATGTTGGTTATTTTTTAGTGGTTACCGGATACTTAATATGTATTGAACGCCTAATTGTAGATAGCCGATGTATTTACAAATAGTGTTGTATTTGAAAATTTTCGAATTGCTTTAAAGAGTTAACATTTGCAATCTGATTTTCGGTATATATTGACTGAACATTGCGAAAATATTCTCTTTTATTCTAATTTATTGAAATAATACACATTGGAAATCTTTTCAAAACGTCATACTTCGTTAAAAGTAAATAAAAGTAATGTAAAGTAGAAAAGGGCTTAGTTCTCAATAGATTTTTTGTTCACTATTAAATCGTATTCTTTCTTGTTACGGACGTAATATATAAATAATGAGGACCCATTAAGTTCAGTTTTGCTTTATTCATTCCTTTAAATAACGTAGTGATGTTTTAAGAATGTTTCCGTTTTGCTGCACTTTAATGTAGAATTGTATTTTTGAATAATGCATCAGATTATTATATCAAAGTCAGCAGAGTTCTGCAGTTGTTTATTTATAACAAACGATGTTCTTTAATTTCTATGACAACATATATGAATTTACGAACAAATAATTTTTTATTTTTTAATTGTTTATTTAAACATATAGGTACAATAAATTTTTGAACTTATCTAACGTCATTTAGTTAATCGAATGCAATATTTGAAATTCAATTTAGCAAACACAAATTAAAACACAATCGCTAAAATTATATTAGCGGAAATATCTGACATATTTGACTTACTAGTCCCTAAACATAGAAACAGCCAAAACTTCTCAAAATATTTAGCAATTTTGTGACAGTTGCATC
This sequence comes from Phrixothrix hirtus, assembly GCA_024586415.1. Lineage (NCBI taxonomy): Eukaryota > Metazoa > Arthropoda > Insecta > Coleoptera > Phengodidae > Phrixothrix > Phrixothrix hirtus. Next base: position 12,167 of record JAHWXV010700982.1, on the reverse strand, counting down.
GCAATTAAAACATATAAGTATAAAAAATTATTTAGTTTAATAAAATTAAAAATTAATGTTTTGTTAACGGTATTTAGGTGTGATGGAACGGTAGTAATTCAAATCTACATCTTCCCGTCAACACATTTCAAAACTAGAATAACTGTCATAACCGTTTCGAATATATGTTCCTAAGAAAACGCTTCAGTCAGGTTGTGGAAAATTTAAAATTAATCTGTTATGCTTTACGATTGTTTCAAACAATTCCCTCTCAACAAATAAATATAAATTTTCTAATAACTGCTATGAGTTGTTCTTTTCCTTCAAACTCGTTAATGGAGAAGAAACAGGATATTGTTCAAGCATATTTAACTTGAATAGAATGTAGCAGTTATTTTTGCGTTTTGTAGCAATAAAATACTTTATTACCTATTGCCTAATATGCTCAGTGACATGGAAATCGCAAGACCAAGAAGGCGTAGGAATTTTTTGACCAAATTTGGCAGAAACTTTTAATTACTAATAGGTAGCAATTGATTAAAACTTTAAAGAAAAAGAGCATAATATAAACATAATTTTTATTAATAATGGGTTGGTCCACTCTATTGGTTACACGCTCGTTCACTTTTTGCGGCATTGAGTTTAGCAGACGGTCGGCTTCCTCTTGAGGTATTGTGTCCCAAACAACCTGTACTTCGTGCCGTAGAGCTTGCAGCGCCTACGGAAGCTGCAGAAAGTTCCTCAATCTTCTCCCCATAACATCCCGAACATCTCGATGGGCGAAATATCGGCAGATCGCGTTGGCCATGGCAAGGGATTGACATTATCCTCTGCAAAGCGGCAATGCAATATGGGGACGGGTATTATCCTGCTGGAAAAGTGGGCATTCCAACTGTTAAATAAATGGAAGAATATGGGGTTCTGCCATCTCAATAACATATCCCTGGGCGGTCATATTGCGTCGGACGAATACCAAACGAGACCTACTTCCATAAGTTATAGCACCTCGTACCATAATCCTCACGGTGTGGTGCACTTGCCTGGCAACAGAAAATTCAACATTGCGACGTTCCCTGCGTCTTTGTCTGACCCTCATAAGGCAATCATGCATCACCAAACAGCATCTGGATTCATTGCTAGACACCATTCTACGCCACTCCAGGTTTCAGTGTAATCGCAACGTTCACCACTCAAAAAGTTGCTATCGGTGTTGAGTCGATAGTGGTAACACAAGATGTGGTCGATAGGATTGCAAGCCGCAAGCTTTGATTCTGCGGTAAACCATACGAAGGGTTACAGGGCGATCTTAGTTAGCTAACCATTGATCGAAAATTGATCTGGTACTAGGGAATCGGACTCCTGTTGCCATAAGTGGAAGATGGCGATCCTGCACCTCATTTGTTCTCCTTCTCTCCCTAGTTCCTCTTATGCGACGTTCTTGACCCTGCCTAGTCCATGCCTAATAGCAGCGGATAGTGGTAGATTGGTTCCCGTTAAGGCGATTTGCAATTACTCTGAACGACAAGCTGCCTTCGAGCAAACCAACAATATGACTTCTGTCAATTACCACAATGGCGCACTCTAGGCATGATCACACCTTCAAAACAAACGACTACAAGCAAAAACACTAAAGGCAGAACATAATCTCGCTAAACGCACCAGATGACATTATTATAAAAACTGAAAGAACTGTTAAATAAGTCATTATTATTTGATCCATAATAATGAAATGTTAATCAATTGTTACGTTTTAGCAGTTAAAAGTTTGTGCCAAGTTTGGTTAAAAAATTCCTACGCCTTTTTGGTGTTGATATTACCACGTCACTGCGAATATTTTACTCCTAATGATTTCCGACAGTGAACAGATTCAGCCGCTCTGGACACTATTTTGTACCATGATTTGTATTCCAGTCTTATAATAGTATTCCTCTTACCCCCAAGATTTGATTGGTCCAATGCATGCACAAAGTCTCGTTGGATATTAGAATAATAAATTTGGAGTAGTATTACTTTAATAACATTTAAATATGTTACAGGTACAGAAAAATTTTGCTTGGCCAGAATTCGAACACTGGACCTTTAGATTTACACTCTAGTACCCCAAATTTGAGATACCAAGATCGTACAGGTCGAAATCCTTCTTAAAATAGCCCATTTCCTAGAATCAAAATATTTTATGTTTATAGCCTTAATTACTAACGTGAACAAGGAGAGCCGATAACCATCAGAATTCTCACCAAGATCCGTAGTGAGTGTGTGATTTATTTAAATTGCCAACTGCCATTTGATATTTAAAATAGATAAAAAGAAAGTAATTCTTAAGGTATCTTGTTATGGTAGGACCGAAGTAAATTGAAGTAATGTTATTTTAAGAATATTTAGAAATTATTAAAATAATATTACTTCAAATTATCTTCGTTCGTACCACAATAGGTAGTTTAAGGGTTACATTTTCTTCATCTATAATTAGAATGACCGCTATCATTTGAAGAAATCACTTAAAGTGGTATGAAGTGAAATTATAACCATAAGTGATACCTCTACACTAGAAACTTTCAACAGTGAATTCTAATTAAACTCGTTAATACCATATAAGATATGTTTATATCCAAAGGAATGTAATCACCATACGAAAAGTATAAAACTATTTTCAATACATATACTCATTCTGTTTGCGCCATGCAGAACCTTCGATAACAATTAGCATTTATTTCAATTTAGTTTATCAAAATTAAATTAAGTTTACAATATGCTAAAACTCATTTTATTCATTCTTAGTTAAGTTGTAAAAAGAAAACATATTAATTTTTAATGTCTTATAAATAATACAATTCGATTCCTGGTAGCCACCTTGTATATAAATTCATGTGTTCTTCATCTTCGACGCGTATTTTGATAGCGCAAGAAAAGAGTCGTACTTTAACAGTTACAGTGTTAACACCTTTGATTAAATGTTCGTTCATAAATTCTGTGCCGACAAGCGGTGCTATCTGGCATTACCTGCAACAATTACCAATAAACTTTGTCCTGAAAGAACATATACATTAGAGCAACTATTCCTAATTTAACCATTTCTTATCCTTATCCAAAAAACGGACCTTTACATCACAGCGTTGCTGCATCAGCAGGAGAAGTCTCAAGACATCCTAAAGGGTGAGTTAACGTTTAGGTTAATAATTAAATTAGATATTAAGTAATCCAACCTATGGACATACACATTTTAATGTTCACTAATATCAAAGATGCATTAGCGTCTCAACATTTGTTTTGTAGGAAGTTTCATATTATCACGGTATTTTGTAAAGTTTAATAAGAATTAAACATTACAACAGCGTGAACACATTCATTTAAATCTAAGGCTAGTTATTTTTTACACAAAAATCAAAGTAGATCTAATCAATAACATAATGCCTGTTCCTATAGAAATTTCCAACTAGTCAATGCCACTGAAATTCAAAGAGAACCATTTACTGCCTGAATTCGGTCATTGTATTGGTCCTGAGAAGTTTGCAATTCCTGCATGAAGAAGGCTGTGGTGTATTTCCAAAGCTACATAGTTAACTATCTTCGAAATAATCTTGAAAACTTTGTCTACCCTCGCCCCAGTGGTAAATCAGTTTCTTTATGCCGTCCGCAAAGTTCTGCATAATCGAGGTTGCTGCTTCCTTAATGACAGATCGGAAAATGATTACTTCAAAACCTAGCACCTCACAAGATACAGATTTAATGGAAATTGGAAAAATTAACAGTGACAGCGAGAATAGAACAGAGTTTCGTACGAAAAAAATCAAGATCTAAATCAATTACCACTCCTTCGGAGGTATCTTCAATACCTAATATTTGACATAATATGAAGAAAGGTCGAGAGAGGGGAATTCAACGCCCGATCTAGATAAAAAAATATAGAGAAGGAGCAAAAAATTATAAATGAAAGGAGAAAGTTAGCTAGAATGGCAAAACAACAAATTAAAATTGTTGAAGACTCTGAGCAAGTTCAAACTGACAGTACGTCCGATGCTGCCTGATTATATTGCAACGAATAATACTCAATATTCTGGCAGCGAGAGTATTGCTTACGTTACCAAAATTGTCTTAGCTGATGTCACGCTGCAGTAAATCCTATATCAAAACAGTTTATATGTGAATTATGCGTTTATATTTTGTTTCTATTGAATGTATTTTAGTTATTGCAAAGAAAATTATTTTTAAGTCACTTGTGAATCAAAAGAATCGAATTTATTTTATTTCTATAATTATAGTATAGCTTACCTTGCAATAATAACTTTAATGTTTCAGTTAATAAATCAGTCTAACAATTTAACAAAACTAAATTTTTTATTTTTAGATGTATGCCATCATGAGACGACAGGTGTCCTATGATGACACCTCCTTTCAAAATTTTGAAAATTTGTTTAAGTGAAGATTAATGCATGAAATATAAACAAGGATACATGCTATATGTAGAAAATAGTAGATTCTCTTAAGCAGATTAATTTTAAATTAATTTTAGTCCAAGTTATTTAAATAATTTGTTCAGGATGCCATCATAGACATACTTCACTCAAGTACAATGTTCTAAATCACCTGGTGAATTAACTAAATTTTTATAATGAACATAGAACGCCCACATTTAATGAATTAAGAAATATTAAAGCATTTACGATAACAACCATACACAGGTTCTATTAAATGGTAATCCAGTATTTAAGGGATAACACTTTCAAGGTTTTGCCATAAAAATCTCATATAATTGTATAATTGTACTCAAAATTAATTTACGAAAATATACGCACAAAATTTGTAAATTTAAATAAAAAATGAAGGACTTTAAGAAATCTGGTGGAAAATAAGAAGTGTGGAATTTTATTTAAGATCGTAAAATCGATAAAACAATTCAGTTTCCGGTATTTATTCAGAACCCAATATTTAGAACAGCTATTGCTTTTCTTTAGATATTTATACTTCTTTTCTAGCGACAAAAGGGTTGAATTTTGTATTATGAAGATTTGCCCCAAGTTAAAGAATTTACTTAGGCATATTATATGAAATGTCAGCCCCACATCACCAAAAATAAAAGAAAAATTTGAGAAGTACGAAATTCAATTCTATATCCAGAAAATTGCGCCACGTAATTCAAAAAGCATTCTAGTTTTAATATACCAAAATAGGAACTTATTTTTCAAAAACATATTTACCAAGCAAATAAACATGTTAGTAAAACTTTCCTGTTTCGGGTATGGAAAATGATATCGAGTATATGACCTCCTCTACATTGATGGCATGCCAAAACTCTCTTTGTAAAATTTTTCATAACTACCTCACAAACTCGTCGAATCTCCTTTTTTAATTCGCGAGTGTTTCGGGGTTTATTGATATAAATCAATAGTTTAACACTACCCTAAAGATAAAAATCGCACGGGGTTAGATCACATGACCTTCGTTGCATTGCTCATCACCACGTAGCAGGATGACTGCTCCAGAAACTTCTCATGTAGCAACGTAATTGTTTCGCCAAAAGCGTGAGAAGCGGCATACATTAAATGACCATTGCATTGAAATGAGTCAACAAAAATCTCGTATTATTGTATGGTATCGATCTTCATTAACTGTCACAGATTGTTCTGTCTTATGGTTAAGAAAATAAGGCTCGATTTTTTGGTAATTTTTTCGAGTAGTAAACATTTGGGTGAATAGCACATACCCATAAAATTTTACCTAAATCGATATTTAAGTACTACCGGGTTCTCTATGTAAGATAAAAATTCATTATAATTCTTATTTTTATAGGTAATTTTACAGTTATATAAAGAGAAAATATTTTTATATACATAATTTCAAAAATAATATCTTGGGATCTTTATAATAATAGCAGTTGACATTGATTTGCGAAAAACACAAGACAGAACTACATAACGTAATATGGTACAATCATAACAACGTGTTTTGTAAAATAAGTACAGCGTATAATTGGATGTAGGTCATTACAGGTCCCTATTTGTGAATTTTGCACGAAAATTTGCATTTTTTTTGGAATTAGTTGAAAATGTTTTACAAATGTGCATTCTATAATGGTTTCTTATTTTTCGAACAACCTGTATACTAGATAACATCGGTTTTTTTCATTAAATTTATAACGTTTATTGTATCGTAAATTTCAATGGTATTTCGCGATCTTCAATTACTTTGATTAAGTGAATAACATGGGATTTGTGTCTTTTGACTTAGGTATATAGCATGCGTTTCTGTATATTATAATAAAAATGTACTAAGAAATTAATACGCAAACATGTTTATTTATTAATATCTAATGTTTTATAATTTTGTACTTATATGTCTTGCGAAATGTTTTTTAATCTGGTATATGAAATAATTGTAATAAAGTTTCTCATAATAATAAATGCATGTTATTATGAATCAGCATTTCGTGTTTTTTCTGCAATGTAATAAAAACACCGAAATTCGTGCGCTACTGTACACTGAAAATCTACTGTCTTAATTACATTTGTAAATAGTCATTCCCAATTTCACAATTGTTCCCTCATACACTTTGAATAATTCTGTTCCTTACTAAAGCGCGAAGTGTATGCTGAATTCTTAGGAACGTATGGCATAACTTAAACTAGACGTGTTGGAATCGTGGAGAGTGTTGGTTGTAATGGTCGATATGATGTATTACCTCAGCTGGTGCTACACTAACATTACAGCAAAGCCTCGGGTTATCTGTAAATGGAGATAGGGTTCAAGTTCAGTTAAGAATGTGCCATTTACTTGTACAGATGCAGGTCCGGACAATGTAAAGCTAGGTAAATTTCTAAATCTGGAAATGAATTTACTATACACAGGGTGAAAATTATTGTATGAGTAGTCGAAGTGAAATTAGGCTGGAACAGGTTACGAATGTTAATGCACTCTTATTTATAACACGCGGTATATAAACTGACTTAAAGGTTAATTACTCTTATTTAACAACTGTTGATTTACCTTAAATTTTAGTCACTTTTGAAATTCCACAATTAGTGTTAATCTCATGAGTCTGTACGTGTTAATATATTGAAATAGTAATTAGATATACTTCTTTTTACTGTTTACCATGTATATTAGTTACGATTACTTGTAATATTTCTGATTTATTGTGTTATAGCTAGTTTTGAAATATATTATGCAAGTACTAAATATTTATTTTATTTTGAACAATGAACAATTAATTATTTGCTGGTAATTTGCATTTATTGTTATTTCTCACTACATAAATTATATGATATTTTAATGTTTAATAATTCATTCAGTAATAATTTCATAACGCTAAATAAAAATTTATTTGAAGATGACCTTTAAATACAATTTTTAAAGTTCAGTATTATTAGTTTAGGTATGAACCATTACTATTTACAAAAATGTACAAATAGTCTTTTGCTACGTACAACTAGATATCGTACAGGAAATCGTTGGAAAATCATATCGACCCTAATTTTATAGGTTTGTGAAAGAAAATGTCGGGCACGTGTTTGTTTACAAATTATATTTTAATGTACGTTTTAATGTACGGTTTAACCATTTTAATTGAAACTACGAGTTGTAAAAACTGATTACGAAAACTTTATAAATATTTTTGTATTTTTCTTAACATACACACATTCTATTAGTGGTCTACATAATTTCCACAAAAATTAAGACATTTATCATAGCGATTCACCAGCTTCAATATTCGTTCGTTATATTCTTCTGCCGCCTGTCCGTTTATCCACTGATTGACGGCATTTTTAACTTCGCTGTGACTCGCAATTGTTTACGACCCAAAAATCCTTTCAATTTTCCAAACAAATAGTAATCAACAGGACCTAAACCCGGACTATATGGCGGGTGATCGAAAATTTCCCATCCATATCTTTTCAGTAAATCACGTGTCACGCTTGAAACATGTGGACGTGCATTATCATGCATCAGTAGGACGCCGTCGATCAGCCGTCCACCACACCGATTTTGAATGGCGCGTTGTAAGTTATAAAAAGTTTAGAAGTAGGATTTTTTCGCGTGGTATAAAGTTAGTCAACAGTATGCCAAACCGATCCAAAAAGATTATAGCCATTACTTTGCGTCCAAATGGCGTTAGTTTGACATTTTTTGATTCCGGCGGTGACTGAGCATGACGCTAGTCACTTGTTACATCGCCGGTTACAATTGAATTAAGAAACTCATCGCCATTTTCTGACTAGGACAACAGAAATTCCAAAGCAAATCCCATTCGGATTTGTTCGTGATGTTCCGTTAAGACAAACCTTTCTCAAGCCTAAATGGACATTCACGATGCGACCAATAACAGCTCTTGAAACGTCAGAAAAACGGAAAGCCAGGTCACAAATTGTTATGCGACGATCGTGTCTGTTTTCATCATCGACGCGTTTCAACAAGTTCACGTTGATTATCAAGTGTCTCCCCGAACATCCTTCATCATGCACATTAATTTTGTTATTTCTAAACGTTTCACACCATTTTCGCACATTCCTTCCATTAATTACATTATCACCATACACCGCAATCAACTGCCTATGAATTTCAACTGGCTTAACGTTTTGATGGTTTAAAAAACATATCACTCCACGTATTTCACAATCGGCGGCAACGTCGATTTTCTGATTCATTTTAAAACTTAATAGCTCACACGTACACTCAAACGTACTACAATTTGACAACTGACAGACTACAGCGCAGTGTGTATATTACTAGGTGACATTCATCCACACAGGTTTGCCAACCTCAAGGAGAGAAATTTCCCAGTGGTCTTTAATTTAGAGATAACTCTAGTATTAAACGTTCGATGCGAGCGTTTTAGTGTCCAACTAAAGGTTTAATTTAGGAATACGACGAAATTTATTTCATTGTAAAGGAATTCAGGCGCTAAGTGAACTTAGAACCGTGTAAGGTGATATTTTCCAGGCCGCTTGCAGCAGTCACGGCGAGTACAGTACAAGAATTCCTTTGACCAAACTTGGATACTAGCCGTGGTTTGCCTACAAATTAAAATTAACTTATACAAAAATATTACCAACGCGCCTATAAAGCTAAATACCCTTCAATCTTCCTTAATTAACGAATCGTTAATTAAATATAGACGTTTATAGCCTAATAACTTAACTTATTAATGACGTAATCACGCTGTTCTTAGTAGATAACATTGATCGCTCCTGTACAAGATATGTTTTGTTTACGAAGAGTTAGATAGTTCAACACTCGAACTTGAACCTCGATAACCTACAGCAAACAATGTTTACAAACGAAAATGATCTAATTATACGACTCTATACGTAATCAGTTGTCATTCTAATGATTACAAATTGAAAATTAAAAAGAATTAAAAATATTAACAGCATCCTTACGTCGTATAAATAAATATTTATGAAACTAATTTCAAAACGATAATTATAAATATTATATATACAGGGTATTTCAGACAAATAACTAGTGAAATTTATAATAACACAATTTCAATTATATACGCGGTACTGATAAATAAACATAAAAGTTAAGTTAAAAGTCAACAAAAATTAACATGTTCCTTTAATCTAAAACAAACTAATTGTACAAAAACTGAAAGTCGTTTTGGAACCCATTTTCAGGAGCATGTTACATGGTGGAACAGTCGTCAGTTTTAGTTTGTATAAATGCCTCTTAATATGTTATCTAAGAACAGTGAAAAGCTAAGAATAAGCAATCTGTTTGGCGACCTCGATAGTGTAGTCGTTCTTATGTGTGTTACTATGTCGGAAGTAGTGTTAATTTAAACCTGTTGATACATCTTTCATCGGAAAGAAATTCAAGTCACGCCTTCAGCTTAGATAATAATATAAAACCCCAGTAGGGTGAATTATCTAAAACCCAGACATTTGATGAAAAAATAAAATGTATCTTCTTATTATATCTTGATATTGAAGAAAATATATGCAAATAGTCTTATTATGCTTATTTTAGTATTTAAATTACGTGGTATTAAACGGTGCTAAGAAATTGGTGATTCTATATATTGCTTTGAAAAAGTTAAAAGAAAATATATATAAATTTTCTATGTTTCATTATTTACCACTAAAGTAAACCATAATACGTAGCGTTATATGTATTAATATAATTATTTCAATTGTTTTCATTAATGGCTATAATGGCGAGTCAGTAGAACCTCTCGGTCCACACCAGATTATTCAAAACCTCCAATATCTTATTTTCGAGAATCAGGGGGCATAACATTTGGAAATCACCAAAAACTAGACACTTTATCCTATTTATTACTGTAAAGAAATCTTTAATCTTTTTTGGGTCATGAACCTCTTGTTTTGTTAAACGGCATTAAGAAATCCGATAGCTGATAAATTAATGAAAACAATTGATATAATTATATTAATGCATAATCGTTGTGTAGGGTTTACAGGAGTGATAAATAATGAATGATAGAAAATTGATATATATTTTCTTTTAACTGTGATTATATTTTGAAGCAATGTATTACTGCGTTCCTTGCACTTTTTCAATACCACTTCAAGTAGTATTTTAAATATTAAAATAAACACAATAGGAATATTTAAATATATTTTCTAATACATTAGGGTAAAGAGAAATATAAATAATTGGCATTTATTGTCTTCTTCAAATATCCGGTTTTCAGCTAACTTTCCCCAATAAGCGTAGGCACCATGTAAATATGATGTTTGGGATACTAAAATCTGCACTGGAGGTTCGAATGCATTCTAGTAGATAACGAACATAGCAGTTAAATCCATGAGGGTAAACAGCACTTCCGCATTCTAAACCCTCTACCACAAAATAAACATCGAAATCATACGCTATCCTCTTATTAAAACTATCACGTACAGTTAAGCACCAAAACTCCATACACAGTTAGCCAGAAAGGTTGCTTGGACTGCAACGGCCACACAAAGCATCGCAACCATTTGCAGCCTACAATTGCTAGAGCTAAATTTAGTATTCAGTATCCAACTTAATTTGGTCAGATAAACATATTTTATGTTATAGGTTTTATAAAACAAAATAAAAGTTTACCAAGATTTTATTCAATACATGTGTGCTATGTATTTTTCTAAACTGTAAAATTGATTGATATACCACCAAAAGATATTTATTATTATTAAGACCAAATTGTATTGATTAATTTGGTCGGTAATTAATAAAGACTTTGTTATTTACAACTATAAATATCCATAGTTAAATCTGTGCAAACAAATTAAATTATAAAAGTAACCAAAAATAGAATCTATACTTTTTTGAATACATCATTTAATCTTATTATGACTGTTTTTTTATTTGTGTACTGTGTTACATTTGAAATAGAGAAAGGTCATAAATTATATTTGGACCTGACAATTCTATTACGGACGATTTGCATCTCAAGTTCTAAGGCAAACAAATATTGATAATAATATAAGAGCCCGAATACTCATGCTTCAAGCATACGTTTCAATATTTCTCAAATTGCGAGGGAATTGAATAACACCGCCAGGATTAACAAATAAATACTTAGCGCAAAACTAAAATCGCTTCTATATATTCTATACCGATCACACATATTATTTATCGCTGAAATTAGTGAAAATAGCTGTATTAAGATATGTTGACGTTCAACTTCGGGTTGTATTTAAAAAAACAACAGTTTATTTTACAAACCACATATAAACAGTGATATGTAGAATCTCTATACTCCATCTTATTTGTCTTAAAAAATACTTTTAAAATGTGTAAATAGTTGTTTCTAACTTCATAAATAACAGAAATATCGACATATTTCTAAATGTTAAAAACTCGTTCTGTTGTTAATAGCTTAGTTTTCGAGTCTCCCTATAAAACATCAAATTTTGGTCACCCTGTAATAGACAACGTACTTTTAATTTCACGTCGATAGAAGAAAGGATTTCATGTTACAAGTCTCTGATATATCAAACCTTTTCTAGGCTGCTAAATCCTAAACAAATATTTCAAATGATATATGGTTTCGGCTCCAACTGGTTTTGGACAATTCTAAATGGGAGAAAATGCTTAGTTAACAAATGTAGATCTATACATTTTTAAGCATCTGTAAATACTATACTAATTTTAAATTTTATCAAAAAGTGTATAGGAATAAACGCATTTAGAAAAATTAGTACCTCAAGTTGATATCGGAGAAAATTAAAATTTTTGGTTTTATA
>JAHWXV010700278.1:0-12400 GCA_024586415.1 Phrixothrix hirtus | reverse complement strand
TTTGTACAACATACATATAATTAAAAAAGACTCATTTTAGTATTTTATCGGATAGTGTTTTTTGGTCAACCTTTAACTTCCTTGTTCCATCCTTTTTCATTCAAAGGAAATTCTTGAAGACCAAGCTGCACCTGATTTCAACCATCAAACCAAAAGGTAAGTTGTTTTAATTCAAATAACAAATTATCAATTTATTTGTTTAATTAGTGTCAGTTGTATGAGCATATTTTACGGTCCTTCACCTTATTTAAATTTAGTTTGGGATAGAAACCCCAGCCCTAAAATCCAGTTCATAAAATCGAATCCTCCCGCTCTACGTGTGCGTTGTGATAGCCCGCCAAATTCAAAATCGTGTTTTTATATCGCACAAGATGCATGAACTGCAAAAATTGGGCGCACTGCGGATGTGCTGATGCCTCGCCAAGATGTAAAGTTTTTATTTGCAATGTCTGTCGTTAAAAAATTATGCTCATTTTTTTCCCTTTCTGCTTCAGTTTTATATGCATTTACAATATTTCTGTATTTTTTTCTAGGTAATAAATGACTGTTAACTATGTTTTCTAACTTTTGTTACACATATGTTATTTTACTAACATGTTAGCCTAAAATTACATAGTAAGGTCATTTCTTAAAACTGTTTATATTCTTTGAAATATATTAATTTAAACATTTTTTCAGGGTAAGTATGTGTGATGATCCATGGCGTTATGAATGCAGTGGAAACAATAGCTATAACGCAATTTATAACTATGCTGTGGTCCAAAATGCTTAGGGTATGTCATTTTAGGCACAATTCCCCTAAATGGTTTATAAATAGCTGGCGAAGGTACACTACAATTTCTGGTCAAAAATCTACGGGAAACGTTGAAGAGGCCATACAAGGGTGTTGTAAAGTCGGTCTCTTTCGAATACGTTTTACTGTATTTTTATAAACTGACATAATTATAGAATGTCAGCTCTTGCTGATTTTTCCATAACATTAAATAAATTAAGCGATATTAAATATCATGCACATTAATGGTTAATATAATTTTAGTTGAACAAGGATTCAATAAAGTAATTTTTGAAATAAATCTTATAAAAGAAAGCTAAAGTTAACTTGACAAATCTATTTGAATTCACCTCATATTTTACTTTTGGAATATTGCCTAGAAATTTTATTATAAAACTTCGTTAGTAAAAATTATTTCCACCTATAAAGTAACAAATCTTGCTCCAGAAATTGTAAAGAACTGTGCAACGGCACATGTGAAATCACGTCTCAATAGCAAACAAGGTTACACTTCGTTTAATACATAAACATAAAGTTATGCACTCAAAAAAATTAATGGGTGTGGTAACATTATATGCTTAAGAAATAATTAACTGGGTTACAATACCACTAGTGTGAAGATAGGTTTTAGACGCCAAGAAGGTGGGTGATGTGATCTCATAGCCGGGGCATAATGATCAAGCGAGGATATTGGCGTCAAACAGACACGCCTAAGTTAGGTGGTGTTAAAGTAATCAGTTCTTGTTCGGAATTGTCTTATTTGTTTTAGGAGAAGTTTTAAAGTGCCTGCTATTGCTTTACACACTTAGGCGGTAAATCCAAATTATTTTGAGATAATTGATTCAATAAGAAAACGGTCAAACTCCACTTAAGTATCATCCTACCCATGGGAGTTATCTATCCTAAAATTAATATCTAAGGAGTGCCTTCCAATTCAAGAGCGCTTTTTCCACCTACAAGTATCTTATTGCTGTTTTCTTTGATTACTCCACACCTGTTAAAGGAGGGCTACTTTACGCCTACCCGCAACTACAGACATGTATTACCGTCACCAAACGACCCAGTTTGTTTGTTTGCTTTCGAAATAACGTAAAATTAGCTAAAGGACGCTGCGCAACAAAAAACACGTATCAAGCATGGTTTTCGAAATACTTCCAATTAAAGTTTAAAGCCCGTCCCTACATTATATCTTCGTCTGCTGTGTAGAACAAGGGATCGCTGATCGATTTTACAACTTTAACCAGTAACCGAAACAGAACGAACGGCTTCGGTATTACGATTTCAGAATGCCATTAATGTCTGTTTATTATAAATATACGCTAATTACCCTTCAAAACAAAATGTGTTATTTTCTTCTGCAAAATTTCTAATGGTGTTAATTATGCAAATTTATAATTTGTTTAAAATAAGAACAAGGTGTTTACTTAATAGACACTATTTCTAACATTTAAATGAGTTTCATTTTTAAAAAGCCGCTTTAACACGAAATTAAATAAATGATAAATATCTTCATATTATTAATTTTGCAATCACCTGTGTTGTATAAATAATTCAAATCTTGCTAAACCAATCTAAATGATAAATAGATTTCATAAAAAGTTACGTAATTTGTATGCAATAAAAATTAACTGCATATAAATTAATGTCGATTAGCATACGTCAATTTCAGATATTTATCAAATAAGTTTGTAATAACTAATGCACAAATAAATGTAACTAATAAGCAATAGTGTTACAGTACAAACAAACTGAGATGATATTAATAAATATGTCACATTACCTTTTATTAAAACAGCTGCCGTCTTTGACTCAGAAAAGTACATTCATCTTAAATGTAAACCGAAGCTTTTCCAACAAAATCAAAGTGTGTGACGCTACGGTTTTCTTCAATTACGTCGAGGGGAGAAATTATTTGTATTTTGCTTGTCAAGGTAGTCAACGTGAGGGTAGGTTCTCGATACAGGACTGTTATGGAGGTTGACTTTGTTATTCGTACCTAGCTAGATTAGTTTGTAAACAATTAGGCAATAAACCTTCCTAAGTCATATATTGTTTCAATAAAAATAGCTCAATAATTAATCACAAATTAAAATTATGTACAAAATAATAATCAAAGTTCAGAACAGTCATGTAAGTATTTTCTGGATATCCAATACTAAAACAAATATGCAAAAAGTGAACTAAATGATATGATTGTTTTTTTGTGTCTACAATAATGACAATTAAGTATTGAATTTTACTTCGCAAAGCTCAATCTGTAAATGCATTTAATTATTGCTGATGGCAATCAGTTTGTTTCGGCTGATGTTAATTTTAACAACAGACGGACGATACTATTGAATTAGTATCAATGAAATTAATTAATTAGCACATCTGAAAAGGATTTCTATGAACGGTAGTTAAGTTGTCTAATAAGGAATTTTGTATCAATGTTTCTTACATTGGTACACAAACGATTCACAATCGACCTAAAGGTTTCACATAATCCTGTTACATATCTCTTTTGGGGTTTAATGCTCCTTAACGCTTTCTTTTGTGGTGCGAGCAACTAAAGTTCATGTCTACGAATTCTTTATGCGGGTCTCTCAGAATTCTTCCGCTGAGTTGTACGATCAACTGAAGCAACAAAATTAAGACTCGCCACGCACAATCTATGACAGTGGCTTTCAGGATACTCCAGTTATCTTATGGAACAAGCAACTATTTAACTGGAGGGTCATGGATAGATTTCAGCGAAGGCGCCCATTCCCCCTAGCAACAAGTCATGATCGATGACGGCGGTAACATCGCCAACCTTATAAGTGCTATCTAGGTTCGTAGGCTCAGTTATATATTTTAAATCAAAAATTCATTTACTAGGCGTGCCCCAACATGATTGTGCAACTCGATGTCTCCGATTACGCGGTCAAAATCGAAGTTCCTTAAGCGTTCTTAAATCGCTATTTATATACTAATTTAGGATGTGGTTTCTTTATTCTACTAGCGTAACTTATTTACCATTTGTTTCTCGCGCTTTGCGATAATTCATTGCAATTGAACTTGCAACATGCTAATATTGAAAATGATGAAATCTTATTTAGCATGTACTTTAATTATTAAATGCTTCCCGCACTCCGCGAATTTTTAAAGTCTTTTACGTTGTCTTTTTAAACTTAAATATTAAGAACAGCGTTAAAAAGCGCGAAACTGTATCAGTTTTTATAACCGCGATTTTTATGTTATTCCAGGGTACTTTTACAAGTGGTGTTTATGTTTTTAAGAGCATGTTTAATAATAAAAGATATTTAGGCCTGTATCCATGATAGATTTTTATGCGAAAATTTAAAAACGGTTTTTTAATCAGATTAAAAATTTCTAAATTTTATGTTCACAAAGACCTGGGTACACGTGTGATAAATAACGCGCTTTATATCCGAGACTCCCTGTACACAGATCTTTAACTTTCGATTAAAGCAATACCGAGCGCCATTGTTGCAGCTTTAAGTTAAGCACTAAGTTTTAAGTTAATTAATAAATATAATTTAAGATTCGTTGTAATACTAGATTAAGACGACACGTTGTACCGGTGATGTTTTATTTGTGTGATATCTACTAACCTTGCGATACAAAGTTTTATATACTCCGTTGTATGTGCATTGTTAACAATAATATCTAAATTAGGATAGTAAATATATTTCGCTAAAATAAGAAAGAAGGTCTAAGTTAGATAAAATATATCCAAATCGATTAGAAAATTATATTAAGATACCAAAATCGTTAAGGTAACGAAGAGTTGAAGTAAGCTCGTAGTCTAATTAAACATATTTAAGCCTAAAGAAGTTTATGTGGAATAAATGAAACGTAGCTGTAATAATTTAATAATTTAATTCCTAGCATCTTATTCTTCCACAGTAAACAAATTTTATTTTATAGGTATAATCAAACGTTGTTTATTAAAATTAGCGACTAGTATAATTTGCTAAAATGAACTTCTTTGTAAGTACCTAGGTTTTCTATATACAGAACAAGCTGACCGCGACGGGAGTTTGGATCAGCTGATGCTACTTTTGAACTAAAGATCGATTTCACTAGTGAATATACCGCCCCTTTGGTAAGCTTTGTTAGATAAAATTAAATACTCAGCGCTTTACGTTGAGGCTTTACACATTTCTGTGCAATGTTTAATAATTAAGCATTTAAACATGTCAACTTACAAGCTTTAAGTACTTACATATTTGCATTAATATTAGTTGAATTTCTTTATAAAAGTAGTACTAATTTGTGTATAAAAGGATAACGCTATTATTAATAACACAGTACTTAATGACTTTAGAAATGGTCTTGATTTGGGTGTTACCTAAATCCAAATGAAGTATTTTAAATAACGTAATGAGAAAATAGTGTTTGTCGTGAAATAAAACCAGAAGGAAAGTTTAATAGTTCTGCAATGTGGACTTGCAGATGTAATCGGATGAGTATTTCAAACATTATCCCATTATAAATGTCGCCATTGGATCAAATGGTATTACATCGATAAGGTATTAAATTAAATTTGCACATCAATTTCTATATTTAATAATTATGGGAACAAATAATTATATGCGGTTCTCTGATAACATGAATATGCATTAATTTTTAAAATACAACTAACAGTTTATGTACACGTGCAATTTCCTTCTTGATATTTGTGCAATTTAGGTCGATCTAATTTTGTCTATTCATTTCAACGTTTAGGAATCTGATATCTGAACATGGTTTGAAACAGTTATTTATTTCCAATCTTCGAAAATGGCAGAACATTTTCTTAAATTTCATTTTAGTTAAAGTTGGATTTTTATTGCTGTTTGTTGATTCTATTAGGCTTAGTAACGTTGTAATTTGTGACATTGTAATGTTTGCCAGAATCTTAGATTAATTCCCAGATTAATCTACTATTTTTATAGCAAAAGTCATCGATACAAGAAATTAATGGTACACACAAAAACATCTTTTAACATTATACAATATTGGAGTCAGAGTACTCCCTGTTAGATTTTATAATACCGCTGCGCTCTCGCCGAGACACACAGCAAGAGAGGTCCGAGCATATAAAGATCACTATTTTGATTTTAAACAAGATGGACGTCGTCGAAGCTGTTGCTGCTGCTATTTTGTCTGCACAATTATAATTTTCTGCTTGTGTACCACCCAACAAAAATTCGGTTGTCTCGGATAACAAGACTTCAACGCTGTAATACGAGATCAGTGATTGACTTTGTCCCTTCTGTCTACTCGCCTTCTTTGCCTCACAAAGTAAGTACCGAAACCGAAGCTAGTATATTGGAAACGATACGGGAAATGACAAGATTAAGCAAAAGCATTAACTGCATCCTCTCGCTTAGATCCTCACCACTGACCCCAGCGAAGGTCTACCGTTAGAATTAAAGAAACCTCTGTTATCGCTAAAAGGTAATAAATTGTTTCTGTGCCAAAAAGTAGCAGTACTTATAAAGCAATTATGGATTATTTTATTATTTTACTTGTAATTAATTTTTAATTACATACTATACTTAGGCAAAAATATTATTATGGTGTACGTTAAATAGGCATGTAGTTTTTACTGTTATAACAGCATACCTATTGTTCTCAAAGAATCCTGGATTGGACTGGATATGATTCAGTTAAAATAAAATATAACTTTAGATGATGCACTTGAGTATTGCCTAAACATAGGCATTCACCGTAACTACTAACAACTATATTATGTTTTCTATACAGTGGTATCTTCAAGCCAGCCCAATTATTCGAAACAATTTATTAATAAATTCTTGACATGTTTCAATCTTATCAAAAGATCATTTTCAAAGGTAAGAAGTAACTAAAATATAAAGAAAACCAAGTTGTAAATTAAATCACAGTAAAATAAACGACATTCCTATTTTATGAAATTTGAAATGGCGCCATGGATTAATAATCTAATAATTAATAAGAACATTTACAATTCAAATTATACTATAAAAAATACCAAATACTTAATTGACTGTATACAAAAGATAGAGTTAGACCAAAATTGCTTTTTAGTTTCATTAACACGTTGGGTCCCATGTGAGTAGCCAGCACCTTATAAGCCGTTATTAGCTAGGAACATTTGTGAGATGCAGGCACCTCGCAGCGTGCATGGTTAAGTTGAAATGCTCGTGCAACACGCTGCATCACTTGGCAGCCACACTAATAATTTCAAGAAAATAGTATCTATTATGTGTGCATTTTTTGTTTATATTGGTGTTTGATACGATTTTAAGACAATGTAGGTTGTGTTTACTTACATTTTAAAGATTTTTTCACGATAAACGGTTATGGTATACCGGTGTCTCACACTCAACCGTTATAGAAAATCTAAATATTTCTTGTATATGCTAGGTTAGGTTATAAAATGTAAAAATATAATATAAAATTAAAAATTACTGTAATACTCCAGGATAGTTTGGGTAGAATATGTATGTTAGACATGTACTTCAAATATACTGTAAGCACAATTATTGTACAAAATAAAATACGTGCACAAGTAGAGTGCGTTCAAGTGGAAGTGCATAGAGATGTTGGCAATTCTACCTTATTTCTAAATTTTTCTTCTAATTATTAAAAAATATAACTACCTCTTGATAAAAAAAAAATAAAAGAAACATTTATAAATTCTATACAAGTTGCTGAATTGTTATCCCTAATGAGCACTCCTACGCAATAGAGATGTATTGTATAAAGTATATAAGTATACTACTACTGGAAAAGGAAAAGGAAACGTATGCGTCTATGCAAACTATAAAGCAATTGAAAATAATAGACTCTAAATTTTTTGCCAAAACACCATTTACCACAAAAATACTGTGTACAGTCCAACAAAAACATAGGCGTTATTTTGTAATAAATGTTTGCGATAAAGCTGCTGTACATGTGTTTCACAATTCTATCAACTATATGCTAATTTGAACTATAGATAATAGCATTTTTGAAAGAAGTGGTATTTGGTGAAAAGTTTTCCTCTTTCTTACTTCTACGTGCTTTTTAACTTAGATAGATACATAGTTTATCTTTTTCTGTGTTCCAATAGGAATTTATTGCACTAGTATTGCCCTTTTTCTTTGTTCCATCAGGAGCATCTTCAACTGGCACTTTGTATATCCCTTTATTTAAAATCGACTTTTGAACATTTTTATGTAAAATGTGCATCTTTGAATCTCCATATCTCAGAAACGCTGCCTCTTTAAGAAAAAGGTTACACTTTAAACCCATACTTGTACCTTTAACACTAAAAATTACGAAAAAAGTAATTATTAATTTGGTAAATAGCTGTAAACTTGTACACGATAATATTTGAAAGTAATCTACCTATCGGTTTTTTCTACAAAAAGAAATATAATCTTTTTAAATGAATCGCCAATCGGACACCAGAAGAAGCATTAAAACTTACACAAGAGAAACTGAATGCAATTTGGGATGCAGAAGAGGACTTTGTAGATAGTGGCAGTGAATTTATACCCGACACAGATAGTGAAAACAGCAGATTCATATACTACTGATCATGACCTCATATCAACAACTGGGCCAATGTTAGTGGAGTGAATCAGGCACATTCATTTTTCACTGGACTAGAACGAATGAAGGATATCCGGTATGGGCTATACACAAAAGCCAACATTTTTGAATGGTTTTGCGATGATGAGGTTCTCACTCTCCTTATAGCAGAAACTAATAAGGCGGGAAACAGTGTAGACAATAATTGGATTGATGTTACAATAGAAGAAATGAAGAAATTTCTAAGTTTGGTAATATACTTTGAGTTGGTTCCCTACCTTAGAAGATACTGGAGCATTGATAAAAAATATAAAAATGACTTCGTCCGTAACCTTATGCCTCGAAATCGATTTCAAATAATGAGGAAAATTATGATGATGACAGATTATCAAATATCCAAGATCTTATTATATTAATGAATTCAAAATTTTTACACTTTCGTGCACCAGGAGAAAACGTTGTTATTGACAAAACCATGATCCCATTTAGAGGTAGATTGAAATTCAAACAGTACCTTCCTGGGAAGTCGTCCAAGTATGGAGTGAAGAAGTATAAGCTTTGTGGTTCTGATGGGTACACACACAACTTTAAAATTTATTCTGGAGAAGAAACAGAGAAATTTGATGTGCGACTAAGTAACAGAGTGGTATTCTCATTGTTATAGGGATATTTGGATGAGGGACGAACTCTAACAGTGGGCAATTTCTACACTAATATTGAAGAGGCCTCTGCACCTTTAAAGCAAAATACTCACTTGGTTGGTACACTCCGCAAGAACATTGAAACGTGTATGAAAAGAGGTATTGCATGCTAAACTGAAAAGGGGTGAAGTATTTGAGATATAAAATGATGACAGTATTGTTGTTGGCGTTTGGAGAGGCATAAGAGATGTCCAATTAATTTCTGCAAGACACATTTTAGCAACCAACTCTACTGGGAAGAAGAACAAGAAGGGAGAGGAGGTATATAAACCAGACGTAATTAATTTTTACAACAGAAGAAAACAGGGGATGGACATTTCAGATCAGATGTACTCATATTTCGAGCCATTGCCGAAAACTGTTCAATGGTTTCATAAAGTAGCATTTTGCTTACTCCTCGGTAGGGCTGTAGTGTATTCACTGACTATTTTCAAGCAACTCACAAAATCAAAGATATAAATAGCTGAATTTAGAGAAGCAATAGTTGACTCCTTAGTTACCAGCAATAATACACCAATTTCCCATGTACCTTGCATAAATAAAAGCCACAGCCTACAAAAGAATCAGGAGAAAGATAAAAGAAATAAAACAATACACAGACGTTTCACCTTATGTTATAACAGACTTTCCAAAGAAAAAGGAAGAATGGAAGCATTGAAGAAATATCCTAAGGTGCCAATTAGGTGCACAACCTGTCCAAACCAGCGTGTTCTATGATTTATTCCATAAGTTTATTTTACATTAATTTTTGAATTCAAACAATGTTTTTTTCACAATACTATCTACGAATAGCGTAATTTCCTTTTAATTTCAATAAAATCCTAATTATTTTGTTGTATTATTTTCAAATTACGCCATGTTCTATTTTAATACGTATATCTTATTAATAAGATGATAAATTTTTAACCCAAATATATCGTTGGGAAGCAAATCTTTTATCGAGTTTAGTAGTAAGTAAAATAAACTTCAATCTATAGGACCTAAGTTTAGAGGGTTTGTTGAATTAACGTGTGTCTGAGAAGTGCCGGCAGCTCACCTTGTCCAATATTCGAGATAGTATGTGAGGTGTCGGAATTCTCATTTTCTGGTAGATGAATTGTATTGAGAGAAGCCATCACCTCACAGAATTGGAAACTGTAAACCTCTCTGAATTCTTCCTGTCAGTAGGGTGAGGAGTTTCAATTTAAGCCTGGGATCCAACGTGTTAAACATTAAAGACCTTTATACTAACACTCCAATTACTGAATCAATTAATATATTTAAAAATCATATATACTCTTCAAATTTAGACGAAGACACTATTATACTTAAAGGTGATGGATTGATTTGTGCTCAAAGGATTTTAATCTCAATAAAATTATACGAGGGTGATTTGACGGGACGTGAGACTCGGCTATTAGTGCCACCTAGCGCATAACGGTAATAACATTTTCGAGTAGTTCATTGTGTTTTGAGGTGGTTACAGTGCAAGTTTCATTGTTTTGTGACGCTTACTTTGAAAGACACAGTTATTTAAAAAAATACAAACATGGAAAGTATTATAATGGATAAAATTGCTGTTCGCGGTGCTACTCAGAATTTGTTTTTTAAGAAGAAGAACGTAGCAGAAATTTTAGTTGATATGCAGAAAACATTAGGTGGCAATGCCCCTTCAAAAGCTACTATTTATCGTTGGGTTACAAAATTTAAATATGGTCACATGAGCCTCGAAAATGATGACCGCCCTAGCCCTTCAAAAAGTGTAACGAACCCAGAAATGGTCGAAAAAGTACGAAATCTCGTTTTGAAAGATCGAAGGTTAAACATTAAGGAGATAGCCCATATCGTGAACATATCTACTGAATGCGTGCATCACATTTTACCTAATGATTTGGGCTTGTCTAAGCTATCTGCAGGATGAGTGCCGCGTTTGTTAAAGGATGCACAAAAAGGTGAGAGAATGCGAATGTCGCATGAGAGTCTACAGTTGTTTATTAAAAATCAAGTGGATTTTCTGAGAAGATTTGTTACTGGTGATGAAACTTGGCTTCATTATTATATTCCTGAGTTAAAACGGCAGTCTAAGGAATGGAATCACCGCGGCAGTCCCCCTCCAAAATAAGCCAAGACGTTTGCGTCTGCCGATAAGGTAATGGCGACTATTTTTTGGGATTCGCAAGGAACGCTACTTATAGATTATATAACAAAAGACCATACCATTACCGAAAGGTCTTATGCTGTGGTTTTAGATAAATTAGAAACAGAAATTACAGACAAACTCCCAGGAATGTCTCGGAAAATGGTGTTATTCCATCATACTAACGCGCCTTATCACACAACCGCAATTGTTCATGGAAAAACTAGATGAATTACGTTTTCAAGTTTTCCGTACCCACCTTACTCGCTAGGCCTGGCTCCAAGTGACTTTCACCTTTTCCCTAAACTCAAAGTTTTCCTCGCTGGAAAACACTGTAATTCAGATCAAAAAGTTATAGCTGCAACGGATATGTATTTTGAAGGCGTTGAAAAAGACTATTATAAATCAGGTATAATGGCACTTCAGCTCCGCTGGTCTAAGTGCGTTGATGTTCGAGAGGAATATGTAGAAAAATAAAAATAAAATTAATTCTGTACAATTTGACTTTTATTTAAAGTCTCACGTCCCGTTAAATCACCCTCGTAGATGTAAAGTTATTTGAATTAGCGTTTATTCAGAAAATATAACATGTTTCGGGGTCCTATTTGATCCCATTATCAGATATAAAATTAATTTTTTTAAAGTCATGAATTAATTAAGATCAGGATATGTGAAGGATGTTTGACATGCTGAAATAATAATTAAATAGATTTAGTAAGTTTTTGGAGATGTAATAATAACTATTATAATTTGAACTGATTACAATTTGAATAAATGAAAGTAATTTAATACGTATAACAATTAAGACGAAGACTAGATACATACTTAATTGTTATATGTAGAAAATTACTTTCGTTTATTCAAATTTGAATCAGTTCAAATTATAAAAGTTATTATCAGATTTCCAGAAACTAACTAAATCTATTTAATTATTCTTTCAGCATGTCAAAAATTCTTTATACAACCTGATTTTAATTAATTCATGCCTTTAAAAATTTTATTTTGTATCTGAGATGGGATCAAACAATACCCCGGAACATGTCATATTTTCTGAATAAACAATAATTCAAATAACTTTACATTTATAATTTTATTGAGAATAAAAGACTTTAATCACAAACCAATCCATCACATTTATTCATCATTCTCAATTTAGAGCACGGATGCACATGAATTTATTGTTTTACTACTATATTTATTTCTGAACTTCTAAATTTAATTTAACAACAAAATTTCTTTTCGTTTAATAACAAGTTTATAAAAATGACAAAGGTTTATTAA
>JAHWXV010700225.1:0-17603 GCA_024586415.1 Phrixothrix hirtus | reverse complement strand
CCACATGCAGCTCTTAGGTACCTCATACTTACGGCGTTTATTTTACTCATATGCTTCTTCTGACATACCCAAGTCTCACTGCCACATAAAACAGTTGGAAAAAATATACTATTGCACACAACTTTCTTTGCTTCCATACCTAACTGTTCATTCTGCCAATTATTCTTCTGCCTGAATTGACTCTGTTTTCAATTTCATTACACTACACAGAAATTTGTAAATATACGATTTTTGAGTGCATACAATATATTGAATATACGACTTTAAAATGCAATGGAAATTTATTTGGACTACCACAATGGCTATAATAAAATGCTGAAGATACGAGGGGTGGTCTATAAATTCGCGGAATGGATGGATTAGCGGGAAAGGGGATTACTGTTGGATAAAAATACCGACAATGAAAAAAATCCAATTTCATGTAATTATAAAATTTTTAACAAAATAATGAAAACCATCTCAAAAAAGTTTGAATGAAATGCCATCGCTTTACAGGAGCTCTTATCCTGGTAAAACCATGGTTTATAAGTGGCATAACCTTTTTAAACATGGCAGAGTGTCAATAGAAGACGACACCCGACCAGATCAGCCGATTGAAGCCACTCCAGCAAACATTGTGCAAAAGGTCGAAAAACTTGTATCTGAAGATGCTTGTTTAAGGAAGAAACAATTTGCAGAAACGGTTGAAGTATCTTCTACAACCATTTTAAATATTCTCCATTCTTATCTTGGTATGCTAAAGGTTAGTGCAAGATGGGTACCCAGAATGCTCATACCACTATAGAAACAACATCGTGTTGAGTGTGCACGCGAGGTTTTAAACCTCTGGCGAGACGAAAAAGATGAAATTTTGAGGCGAATTATTACGGGAGATGAAACTTAAGTTCACAATTTTAAGCTCTAATCTAAGCAGAAATTTATTCAGTGGCATAAAAAGGGCGCACAATCTCCAAAAAACTTCAAAGTGTCACAATCTGCCGGAAAAACAGTGGCAAGTGTTTTTTGAGATACGGAAGGTACCCTGATCATTGATTACGAAGATAAAGGCATTTCAATAACAGGGGCCTACTATGATGATTTGCTGAAGCAGCTAAGAGATACTGTAAAGGCGAAAAGACGGGGAAAATTAGCAAAAGTTGTGCTGGTTTTGCACGACAATGCGCCAGTGCATCGGAGTCATGTTGCAATGACTGCACTTCAAGATTGCGGCTTTCAAATGTTAAACCCCCAACCCTACAGCGCAGGCTTGGCACCCTCGGACTATTATTTGTTCTCCAACCTCAAAAATGAGCTTCGTGGGAAGAAATTTACGAGTGACTATGAGGTCAAACTTGCAATTTCGGTTAATTTGGATGAAAAAGATAAAAGATTTTTTTATAACGGTATAAATAAATTGATCAAAAAATCTGGAAAATGTATCAGTATCAAGGGAGAATATATTGAGGAGCAAAGCTAATACACTTTTTCACCTTCCTTCCCTATTCCGCGAATTTATTGACCTCCCCTCGTACATAGCCGCAACAAATAACAGATGATTGTAATGTATGTTTCAACGTAACATACAAGCACGTTCAAAACTAATACATACTATTAAAAGGTCACTAATAAGACGCCTCGCAAACCCCTTCATCCCAGAATTTCCGACTAAGGGTATAGTTGTTTGGCTGACAGGTAGAGTACAATACCTGGCTTAAAATAAACAAACTGTAACAAAAAGTTCCGTTATAAGAAACCGTTATATGTTGGACAAAATATAAATATGAGTATTTGTCAGGATAACTCTTAAACTAATAGACAGTGGTATGAGTAATCAGTAAAATCAAAGTGATCTTAATTAAAGAGTACGTGTTATAAAAGAATGCGTACCACCATCGTCGATTTAACGTTTACTTCATCATGTAGTATAATCTACTGAATTCTCCTCGTAATGCGGACGACAAAACCTCGAAGGTTAGGAACCTTTTTTTAAGATTCTAAGAGATTTTATTAAGTATGAAATTAATGAAGATTTAGTATAGTGCTATGATTCAAATACTTTAAACGCTATAAAAATCAATACAACCTGCAAGGGAGATTAAATGTTATTTACGCAGTAACCTTTTTGTTAAAATACTAAAGTACCAATTATAGTCAAAAAAAACTGTTTGTTTAAACAATATAATAATTAAAAGTACTAAAATTTATAAATGACATTTGTATATTCATTATATCACATTAACATAGTAAATTAAATTTGAAGCTAGAGTGTCAGAATTTTATTTATAAATACACAAAGTGTGAGCATATCAAAATATGAAGTTCAAATTCATAGCAACTCATAAAATGATTTATTTTTCTTTAACAAAATTAAATTTGTGCCTTGGGAAAATGATATATAAATGTGTTACGCACTTAGACAACGCTCGGTATATTTTGTTTCCTTCTTTTGATATTTTACATTTATTTAGATTCTAGATTATATTTACATACTAATAGTACCAAAATTTCGTTTATTTTTATTAATTTTTCAAATATTACTTACATTTATAATCATATTTCTATTTAAGCGATACACGAGTCGTTTAAGAATATTTGGAAGGTCGCATTAATAAAAACCAGTTCTATAACTTCTTATCTCCTAGCCGCACACATTTTGCGATAGCAATATACCCTATTGTTGTATATGAATGCAAACTATTCACTTCTAAATTATCTAATTTAAAATATTTTCTGTTTCTGCCCTTAAAGGGTAAGTTAATCAATTTTACTGACGACCCCTTCTAATCTCGTCGTATTTTCTTCACTAGCAAGCAATTCAGGATACCAATGTATACCCAATCTGTTGATATTCTATTCCTCAAGGGTATTTTTCCTGACGAACTGCTGTATCTTGGTGTTTACAGACGGATTAATTCCAGTCCAAAGTAGAAGACAGCTTACGTATTCAGTCAGTTGGTTAAGCCACTGTTCCTCATAGAGCTTGTCTACAGCGGTCCATGTCCAGCAACTGATACTGTAACTGTGAAGCTGCATCTCACTTAATTGCCTGAAAACAGGTCATATATCTTTAAATATCTTTTTATACGTATTTCGCATCCTGGGTAACTCACAATGTTTCCACGAACTATTATCTATTAAAATCACTACTCACCTCATTGTTCACTTGCTACTTTCTACGATGGAATAATCGATTTAGTAACCTCAATGGCTCCAGTTACATAGTAGCCAACGCATATAACGATATATCTAACAGCTGATTTGGTTGAATTTCAGTCTCTTCTTACGTCGTAATCCTTTTTAATACAACCAGTAGCATTATCCATTAATGAAAATTGTTCTTACATGTATTAATATTTTGAATTATTTTAAGATGCTATTTTTACTGTGAATTAATATTGCTATTATATGATTTTGAATTTATGCATAAGTAAAATTATAGATTCAGCGCTTCACGCATTGTGTTTTCTTACTTTTTTGTTGATTAGATACAGTTATTTTAAAGGTTAATTTCTTGTAGTCAATGAACTTTTTATTTAGCTATTTATTGATACATAAATTACGCTTAGGTGAGCTCATCCAATCGCATTGTAAATTAAATTTAAATAGTCACAAGTAATTAACCTGAATTTACGTCATTTCTCATTTCCGTACTTTGTATATAAATAAACACTTTTAGCTATTCGTTGTGATGATAACGTTGTTATTTTATGCATTGCTTAACTTATTAATGTAATTTACAATTTAAGATATTTTAATTCTTTTGTCAAACAACTACGCAAACTTGTGTGTTTTAAAACACCCCGAAATTCTTTTACGTTTATAATCAACTAATTTCATTCAATATTTTTATGAGAAATAAACAATATTGCCTTAATTAAATTTTGATTATCTTTTCTTTTGTTGCAATTTGTTTAATTTATTTCTTTCATACATACATACGAGTGTTTTACATAAAGTTCGCTTTTCTTATGTTGCTCTTAATAAAATTTTTAATTCTGAGCATCCTAAATAAACGTTTAGCGTTTGAATTACTAAGTGCAACTTTGACATACTGAGTGTTCGACGTATATTGAGTGCTCGATTACAAGTAACGATCAGATACTACCGTTTATGTTTGTTCGTATATTAAACACGCCTAGTATTTTAGCTGTGTATTCTTCTCGTCGTCCTGAATATACAACGAACCATTTTACCAGCGATAACTCTATTTAACACCAATTTACAGGCAAATAAACGATGTGGCGCTCTGACCTCAGACCTACGACCCCCGACTAACAAAAAAAGTCGGTCGGACAAAATTTATTTTACACTTGTTAATTCCGCCACTTTTGGTTACCGCATATCAACTGTGCAATCTGGTCAAAAGGCATGTAACAAATGTTCATAGTCTACCTGGTCTAGATCATGAAATATTATCAATTATCAAAATAATTATAATCGTCACTGATTTTCCTAAACTATGATTATTAATTCAACAAGTGTTAATAAACAACAATAATTAAAGTTTACAGAATACCACGATTTATAACTAAATAAAATAATGCTACGTTCGACTGTAATAGAAACTAGGGTAGAAATTGTAGCAAAATAATGATAATTTAATAAAAAAGAAATAGTAACCCCGCAAATAAATATAATTATTCAACCATCTTCCCTTTACAAATTTCTAATTTATTACCCGAATCTGGTTGAAATACATTGTATCGTAATATCCTAAACTAATTTGTTATAAAGTAAAAGAAAATAACATGTTAATATACATAGATACTAAATTGAGAATTATTTATGATATATCGTAAATACGATGTGAATATAGCTTTGATGCGGAATTCTTATTGTAACGACAGTTACAAAAATATAAAATTAATGAAATACATATTATTTTTCAAAATAATGTCCTACATCCCAGATGCATTTATTCTACCTCTCAGGAAATTTATGGATTCTAGTGGAGAAGAGGTTTTTTGGTTGCGTACGCAGTCAAGTTTGCGTTTGTTTAAGTAATTGCTCAACTGAGGTAAATACTTTCTAAGTGACCCAAATAGATGACAATTGGAAGCCGACAAGTCGGGACTATAAGGAGTATGAAGTAGTATCTCCAATTTCAATTAATTGAGCGTACTTTGAGGCAAATGGGCAGTATGTGGATGAGCGTTATCCTCTAAAAAGAATACACAATTGGTTAATAGTACTTGCCGTTTCGTTCCTATAGTTTCTTTTACTGGAAAGAGCACTTGGTTAAAATATTCTGCATTTATTGTTCTTTGTTCTCTTAAAAAATCCAAGAAAATTGGACTTTAAATGTCCCAAAATATTGTCTCTATTACTTTCATTAACGTTGGTTTTTGGATGGTGACGCTATTTCATGGGATGTAGTGGCGAACACATGGCTCATCGACTGTTATGGTACATACCAAACAATTGTCTCCTTCATTTTTAAAACGTTGGAAATGTTCCTGAGAAATCACAATCCGTTTCTGTACTTGTTTGTCGGATCCACCGCGATCCAACTTATCATGGATGATAGCTTGTTAGCTGCGAGCACTGACTTTCAGTATTTTCGCCAATTTGCCTAGGGCCTATTTGTTTGAAAAAGTTTATCAACCCGTCGGATACCCAATCTTTTTACTGCAGCATGAGGTTTTGAAGCACGAGGAGGTACGGCAACTCTTGAACGAGTTACACCATTTAAATACCGAAGTACGTGAAAACATTGTTCTCCGAATTGCACCTAAAGTCGACAAAGAACGTAAACAGCATTTTCATCTTCAGCATACATATCTAAATTAGATTTAGATATAAATGGCCAGGTATTTGAAAGTATCTTAACCTATTTATTTCCACATTTATAAAGGGTTACTTTGAAATACTATCAGAAATCAAATAGCAACTTATACACCTCGAAGGCATTCGCTTATATTATTCTTAAATCCAACAGGGCATTCAAAAATGTACATCAAAATTTTGGGATTCGCTGTCATACTAATTTCCGTAAGGTGAAAATAGTTTATATAAAACCAGATCGTAAATATGTGTGTTGTATTACAGGAAGCATTGATTACGCTCATTCCATTTTAACATAAAAATGTATTACTAAAAGTGGTACCTTTACCGCGGTTAAGGTTCTAAATACAATTTTAACGACAATCACACATTTATAATGCCCAACATAACGTATACGATACATAGCGTCACTTTGATGTGCAATTGGCGTTTAAACTTTGATAATTAAGACTTAATTTTTGTCTTGCATTAAACTATTGTAAAAAACAATTGAGAAGGTTTGTTGTACATCTAAATACAAAAAGGATTCTAAAACCGAATTACGATTACATTTCTAATGATATTTTAATAAATTCTTAACATAATTCATACTTGTCATTTATATATTTTTAAAATAATTAATAGAAATCCCCTACTTTGAAAATACAAAGTCACCATTTGGATTTAATTTAGAAATATGAAATTATAAAACGGAGTAAAAACATTAAAAGTAATTGCATTTTTTCAAATTTAACGATTATGATGAATTGTAAGTCAATAATATAGTCTTAATTTTACCCAACTTCACAATGAGTTAAGATTACTTAAAATTCTATTTTGTCTAAATTAAAGAGATCCAAATTTTTGGAGTGAAATTGTTGGTTTCATTTTCTGAAACACCTTAAAATCAACCCTGTATATATTGCCTATAGTGTAAGCAGGGCAGATACTTTACTTTTAAATAATTAACGGACACTCAATTGATTACCAGCATCCTTATCAACCGCAGAGACATTTTATCGGGTTAAAACTATTGCAAAATTAATGGATTTGGAATATAAAAGCGATAAATTATATCTCCCACTTCTATCCTTATTTTTTTAGCTTTTAAATAAACATAACAGCTACGGCAATGAATCTGGCAATTTAAAAAAACGTTAATAAAATAAATGACTAATTTTATTTGGTTTTAGAAACTGTAAATACAATGTACAAATGAAAGCATTTAATTATTTTTGTATTTGTCACGGCAAAAAGAAATGTACGGTCTAAAAATTACATCTTGGGAATGCACGATGCACTTCCACAGGTCAAACAGGATTTAAATCCCTGAAGATGGTCATAAGGACTTATAGGGACTTCCCAAACGGATTTACGTCGACTAGCTTGCGGGAGGGATGGATTCTTAATTAACTGATGATTTGCGTCGCAGCTGCTCGGGAAGAGTTATCCTTCAACTACAAATCTTGGTAAATATTAAAAAGGGCGCCACTAGCTTTAATTTGGAACTCTAGCTATCTTAGCCAAAAAGCTAGAAAGGGGTAAGACAGCACTGGAATGGTGTTAATACTAAATTGCTACGAACAAATTGGAAAAATTACTTTAGACACTCAGTCGTCATTGAGTTATGCTAGATCAGGCGTTGTGATTACCTATCGCTAAATAAAATACTTCAAGAGGCCGTTTACATTACTTCCTTAGCTTAACAATTCTGAAATAAAAGTATAAATCTTATGCTATAATGAAATTACATGCTAACAACGAAAATAAAATAAAATGCCATATGTTTAACAATAACTGTAATGAAAAGAAAATATCAATGCCACAAGCAAAATTAATACATGTTACACTTGGTTTGATATTTTAATTTTCAATTATGCTAGTAATAATTAATTGATCAAAATAAAAAAAATTACGAATGGGCCCGCGCTTTGCAAAGAATACAAAATTACAAATAAAAAAAAAGTATAAAGTATAAATTATCATTACATAAATATATAAGTCTGAACATCAAATTTCTATAAGATTATAAATTCAGTTAATACACTGGAAAAGTTACGACTCTTGAGCTTCGGCCATTTTCACCGATCACTTTAGTTAAATATCAAAAAAATAAACTTACGCATACCTCAACTTGCATGAACTGGATTTCCTATATAACGGCGGGAACCTTCCGTTTTAGGTAATTTACTTCATTTCAAATTTCCGTAGACGGGTTACCATTCGATCAACGGTAGACAATGTACCCAAAAATGTGCTTCCATTAACAATTCCCCAATAACAGGCTGGATCGATAGATTCTTTACACAATCATCGATAACTACAAGAAAGAAACAGCACAATTGATTTAAAGATTTCACACGATTAAAGGAACTTTTCTGCAAAAAATCTTAATCGAACTTAAAAATACGACTGAACCCTAAGATGGTTCCGGCATCAATCTCCTTGTTATATTCCAGAAACTAGCACGCTAAAACCAAAACGGAAACGGAAAACTTCATGCACAGGGAATTATCCAATTAGAAAACTTGCATTTCAAACTAGCCAATGGTATGAATTCCCCCTGATGCACTCGAAAAACGTGTTTGTCAGCAAAACCCACATGGCAACTATGTACTGATGAAATCATCCTACTACAAATTACAAAATTACGTTACCTTTTAAAACTTTATAAACATATTTTAACTGACCATTTTAAAATATTGATTCTTATTGAAAATTATTCTCAACTAAATTGAAATAAATAATTAGCATAGGGTTTTATTATTTTTAACAGCAAAAACTAAGATTCGTAAAATAATTGAATTGAAAATACGATTTTTCCTTGTAAACTAAATTCCAAAAATTGATTTATTTTAAATTAAGATCTTAAACGATACTATTCATTGTTACGGATTATAAAGCATACGGGGTGCATTCAAAAAGGTTGATAATTATAATTTACCCAAACGTATATCAATTAATTTTCATATATTGTATAGAGTGATACAAAATTAAGAAGGCGTTTGACAGCACATATTTAGCAAGTCTTTTGCTGCTGTAACCTACTACTATTTGGAGAATTCTTTCAACCCCTTCTTGAATGCGATGTTCACATCTTGAATTGAGACTTGACTTCACTTGACTTGAGATTTCAGATACCCCGATCTAGAAAACACATCCTGAACTATCAAGTAATCTGGCCTATCTTGTGATGTTCCCAAACCTGGATAAATCACGGTTAGGAAACTGTTTCATCGCAACTGCCATGGAAGTAGATGCTGAGTCGCTTGTAGTCTTATCTTGCTCGAAAAGGTTTCTTTCTTGACTGGAAGACGGGTAAGTGCATGAGCAGGAAGTTTCTCGATGTGTGATCGTACAGTGATCCAGTAACAGTTACAGGCCTATCCTTTTATATTTGAAAAGATATATGACGATAATTCCAACTGAAGACATTGCGCATTGAACTGTTCCTTTGGCACTGTAAAGTTGTGTTTCATGAACATCTTGGGGGTTTCTGGAAGATCAGTATCGGTAATTTTGCTTTTTAGTAAATCCCAACAAATAGAAGTGATCTTAATCGCTCATCAGTAAATTGTCAACAAGAGCGTGCCCTTTATTAATTAACTATGTCGTTTTATAGTCACGTTTGTGTATTGTATGAGTGATTTGAACTTTGTATTGGTGAAAATGGAGATCACAGTGTTAAATTAGTTGTATACTGCAGTTAGACAGTTCGAGCAACACAGAATGACGACGTGCAGACCTGCGTGAACTTCGTCCAAAGGTCTCTCCCACAGTTGCGATATTTTCGGGTATACGTACTGTTTTTACACTACCAGCTTTATTATTTACCGTACAACCACGAGCCTCGATATTTCGAACGCAAGTATTGATGGCATTCAATTGCGCAATGTCTTTGAGATCCACGTTTTTATAAAATGCGTTCACACTTCACTGCTCCATTACAACTAAATGCTTTCAGTAAGCTTCACGGTAGCAATCGAGATTTCATCCCTTCTAAAACATAATTGAAAAAAGTGTTTCATACTCACCGGTTTCATTGATACATCCATATAATGCGTTTCGACTAAATTTAAAACATTTTTCTTATGATGACGAACAAGCTAGCTTTTCATGGAAAAATTTGGAATCGCCAAATAAAAATACCGCTGTTGAAAATTTAACAAAACGTATCTCTATTAACTTAGCTTTATCAAATGTAATTATATACAGGGCGTTCCTAAATGTGATGTTCAAATTGAAGGTGGTTATTCCTTAAGACAAAAAGTTCATATAAACATGTGTCCTAAGTTGTTTTGTTTTTGATATACAGGGTGTTAAAATTTTTATTAGAAAATGTTTTTTCCTTAAAAATTCTTTCGCCAATCTTGATGAAAGCTAACAGGTTTGTTTGTAGTAATAAAGAGCTTATTTTAACGTAATATGATTAAAATGAATTGTTCAAGCGCCCCCTCAGAGGGTAACTTATTTGATATCTATGGGAAAAAACATCGTATTCTACTTAAAATCTTACAAGTTTGTTTTCTTAGATTAAGCAATCAAAATTTCATCTTTCTTGTCTCTTGCCTTTTTTGGTAACTTGCTTCGTTTTCGAGAAAAAATAGAAGCCGTTTCAGTGTGTTTACCTGGACAATATGAAAAAACATTATACACCACTTGCTTCTCATAAGTTTTTTTTTTCGATTAAGCAATTTAAACTACCATTTTTTTACTTCGTACCTTTTTTTTATAACTCGTTTAGTTTTCGAGAAAATATAAAAACCGTTTTAGTGTGTCTCTGGATCATGAAAATTATGAAAATGTTTATTATATGCAAATTAAATATTTTACAATTCACATAAATATTGTTGACAAACAACAATAATGAAATATTTAATTTGGTAATCTGTACTTTGAACGTAATAAGCATTTTGATAATTTTAGTGTTGTCCAGGCATACGCAATGGAACTTTATTTTTTTCTCGAAAACGCAGCCAGTTACGAAAAATGTTAAGAGACGAGAAAACTGTATTTTTGATTGCTTAGTCTAAAAAACCAACTAGTAAGATTGTTAGCGACGTACAATTTTTTTCTCGTAGATATCAATTAAGTTACCATGTGGAACAATTTATTTTAATCAGATTAAGTTCAAAGTTCAAATAAGCTCTTTATTACTAAAAATAAACTTTCCAACTTTCATCAAGATCGGCGAATTTTAAGTTTTAAAGAAAAAACCTTTTTTTATGAAAATGTTGATACCCTGTATCCCGAAAACGAAACAACTTAGGACACATGTTTATTTGAACTTTTTGTCTTAGAATAAGTTAAGAAATAACCACCTTTAATTTGAACATGACAGTTAGGAATATCCTGTATATTAATATAGATAGTGAATGTTTAATTACTAGAATAATACAATTTTAACAAGGTTCTGGGCGAGTTTCTACTCAGCGATAACTTACATGAACTGCGCCAAATTCCTACGGAAGATTAATGACCCAAGGTATTGTATTTTTTCCAAAACCTTCGGTATACGACTGCGGTGTGATAAAATATTTCTATAAAGGGAAACTTCCAAGAATTGTTATTAATGACAAAACTGATTAATAGAATTCACGCAGCACTTATCAAATTTGTATCCTCTACCAGGTTAACGTCCTTCTTCGCTTGAAAGAACCTTGGCTATTCCTAATCTTCCTATTTTATTATACCATACATTCATGGGTATAACTACCTGATTCAAGCTTTCTTTTATCCCATTCTCAATTCGTTACATGAATAGTGAAACTGCCATGCTAGTTTTAATTCGCTTCACAACCTATTTTAGTTAGGAACAAAGCACTTTTCAAAGTCTATAACGGAATGGAACATGCTTTGCACCCCAAAAGGTTGTTTAATATGTGGATTTCCCTAAATTAGCTAGCAGCTCTGGCCGCCGCAGTGGAGAAAGGGGGTTCAACTATTACGATAAAAATTAATTGAGCTAAGATTCGGAACGATTTGCAAGTGTCAAAAATCAGGAAAAAGTCGTAATTTGTGGGCGCCACTTTACCTAAATATCTTAACGGTTAGATTTTTTCGAAATGAGACGGTAAAGAATCTTATTTCAACCGAAGGTTATAATTTTACCATGGCATACTTAATAGTTAATTACTTAGCGTAAGCCACTGGATAAGTATTTCAAAAGCAGTTCGAGTTAGACTCACAATTTAAAAATGTTTTTCTTATTTAAGTCTAACGTTTCCTGTAAGGAAATTGTAGGTACTATGTCCATGGAGGTTTATAACTGTAAAGTAATAAGAACGTCTGCACTAAATAGTTCACTTATAATAAATAAAAAAATAACATGGCACAGACAATAAATGAATATTTTAATATTCGTTTACCTAAAACTAAAATAATGTGCAAATAGGGGACCCCTTTTGAATTCCTAAATTTACTCTAAATCAATTGTAACAGGAAGCGGTCTCGTCGTGGCCTCAAATTAATTTAAATCCTTCAATTAAATATATTTTTGTTCATTAATTAAATCTGACACAAACATGAATAAAATTGTCTATTCGTTACTGGATTGAAGTAAGTTTTTCCAACGTGAACAAAAGGGGTTTGGTTGTCGGATTCCCCGAAGGAATTCAGTAAATTGATAGATCGAAGAATTTCATTTACTTGAGGTCTCCGAGGTCTGCGACTTCAAAGAAAAAGTGCGGCCTTTGTTTGCTGATTATATCTTACCTTTAGGTACGGCTTCGTCGGATCCTAGCCATCTCTAACGAATCGGACAGGTAATTGACGCTGACTCCAAACACAATTCCCCTTTAGCGATAATAGGTTGAATTCTCAGTAATTCGGCCTTGAATAAATAACCATATGAGTGTAACTCATCGATGATTTCCCCAAACTTAATTTTGGTGCGCACACTAAATTATGCTATTTTCTTTCGTCACGTTCGAGACTCAACTGCTCTTTAATGGAAGTTTTCTCCTTGAAATTGCGGGGGAAGGGGGCAGGTGGTTAACATTTATTTTTAGGAAAATAAACATTCTCAAGGGAAAGCTGATGTTATATTTTATGAAAAAGCCCCTATGTTTTCCAAAACGTGAACTGGTATTTTGTATATTAATAAATGCTGTTAAAAATGAATTTGCAAAATTAAAAAATTTACGTTTTGTAATTTTGACAAAAATGTAGCGGTAATTCACCAATTAGGTTTTGCTTTACTTATATATATATACCGGGTGTTGCCAAATAAATAACAAATGCTGCAAGAATATTGGACGCGCTTACAAGGCATCAAATAATGTAGTATGCTGTCTTGTACTATTATGTAATTAAGAAACCTCGGGTGAGACAACGCACGGTATTTAATTTAATTTAATGTTACTGACATTAATTACTTTCTCATAAATACACTTTGTCGTAATTGAATTTTAATGTAAGAATATAAATAGTCTATAAATTTAAAGAAAAAGTGAATAGATATATAAATAACTTATAGAAATCATTAAAAAATATTAAATTTATGTATTTTGGGAATGATAGTGGCGATAATGAATACACCAAATGTTGCTTAACTCCGGAGATTTCAATACATGTTTTGAAAGAAACCGAATTGTTCATGAAAAAAGGCATCAGAGATATAAGAATCGTAGTAAGTTAAAAGTCGCAGCAATAAAGTGTCAGTTCTGGTCATTCTATTTCAACTAAATTCTTGATCCCGCTTATCCAATAAGTAGGAAATCCAAATATAAAATTTAATTTTTGTACGGTGCTTAATACTCTAAGTACTTCCGGTTACCTGATTTTCAGAAGTATGTTAGAGAAACCGGTTAGCTTATGTAAAATGGAATTAAATAGGTACGAAATATAGTATGTTTAAAAAAAATCGTTGCAACCGATTTCAAGAAAAGCGTGAAAACCAAAAATTAGGAAAATATCTAAAAAATGATTGAAACTATTGGATTTTAACCAAAGTCTTGATTTTACATACAAAGTTGGTCACCTACTTTACACGATAGCTCATCAGAGTTAATTTAAATTAATACAAGATGATGGTTTTGGGTGAAATTACTGTCTATAACAAAAAATAAATAATGGGCACCTCGGATAACGGATTTCTTATGAGAAATTTTATATTTATAAAATGATTCGGAAATTAGTTGTCGATTATAAATACGATTTTAGTTATAAAGTTAAAGGCCAGTTTGGGTTTATCAAATAGAAATAATAAAGATAGCTTACAGTTAGCTAACTCTTTAAATACATTTGACCTCAGCATATAAGCAGGCCTAGGCAGGGGGAGGATTTCCTTCCGTTATATTTAAAGTTGCACATAGTGTAACCAGAAAATACAATTGCCCCTCGGTTTTTCCACAAACCAAGTCTCAGAGCCAATTTTCAATGCACAGAATTCGCTTGTAACTACTATTTTTATAGCACAACGTATTTGTTATGATCTTAATTCCTCAATTTTAATCAATACGATTAAGAAAACCTCTGATAATGTAGGAGCTAAATTCGTTTAAAACTAAAGGGTCATGCTATCAAGGCCGGAAAGGACGCTATTACGAAACGCCTAATTACAATGCGTTAGATGCTGGAAATGCGTCATGTCACACCAGCTGATACCAACATAAAATTAATTGTGGAACTTCAAGTTCAAGGCGTAAGAATTTTTATCAGATGCTATAAGTTTGAAAATAAATAAAATACGCGAAATTATTTTTTTAAATATAATGAAAATAGATGATCATTTTCATCAAAATATAAGTTAAACGAAAGTCAAGAATAAAATAAAGTGTATCTCCAATGGCGTATCTTACTTGCCATATTTAATTAGAAACATACACCTTATACTATCAATGTTACGAAAAAAATTAAGGTCGTTAACAAACTGTTTAAATCTATTAAATGAATTAATACTTCCCTCTTAGTAAATGCTCAAATCTTGCCTAAATTTGACCACATATTCAGTAATAAACCACTTATTAATTATGAATATATTAAGGATTCACTTAGAACTATGTCCTATATTATATTATGCCTTTTTTGTTTATATAGCATGTAAGAGTTAAGAAGTAATATTTAAATTGCGGGTTATGGAAATTACAAGTTGAAATTTATCATATTTTTAGAAAATTACGAGGTACCTTTATAAAATTGAACGTATGCGTTTAAAATTCTAGAAGTATTTTATGTACGTAGGTTTAGTTCCGCAATTAATGATCTACAGTAGTTCAAATAGGCAACATCTGTTCAAATTTGTCTTTTACGCCGTTTGCCATCCGAAACAGATACTAGAACCTGTACAACCATTTTCACTAATCTAGCCGATGTACTGATATTTCCTGGCTATTCCTTATACTAATTTATGACAACTTAACCTGTGTTATAGATTTATTACAATATTTGTTAACGAATGTAATGGATAAATTACCTCCAATAAGAACGAAATATCAAGTTTATCATTTTTCCCTTAAATAAAGCGATACAACTTTAAAATGTTCATTTTCAGCTTGTAATTAGCAAAATTTGAATAATTTTGCTTCATAACAGTTTGTATGCAAAAATGTAAAAGTACTATAGTATTGAACTATAAACAAATTATACTTTTAGTACTTCAGTAACTTTTATGAAATTGTTTATATCTTTCCATATTGTCTTAATAGCGTGTGAGCTTTTGCTTTTGTTTGTTTCTGTGACTGTCACTCTTACAAGTCGTTTGAACTCAAAGATGCGCCAATTGCAGTAAATATTTTACGTTCCAAACGGGGACTACGATTTGGCTGTCTATTCGAGAAAGGCATATCTTAAAACATTTTTCTCCATTGAAAAATAACAATTTTCAAGTTTAAACCAGCGTTCTTTGGGTTTGGAGATAATCATATCAACTGCTGAGCCATTAAGCATGACTGATAGCTTTTATATTTGTCATTTCTAAACATTATTTATATAATTACAGATTATTGGCTAAATTAGTTATTTCTTAAATTACAAGGATTTTTCAATAATAAATTATCATAATTTTTTATTGTCATTATTTTCACAGCAAAGTTTATACTTGTATCACAAAGTATTATATGTACAATGTGTCCCCGGATTGACTTCGCTATAGGTATAATGGATCAAAAATTTTGAAATCTTGTTTTGATGTTTTGGAATCCCGGCCTACTTGGTCTGAAAAGAATTTCAAGGACATTTTTACTTTTTAAAATCCAAGATGGCCATGACAATTTGTCACAATACGAAATTGAAATAACGCACGTGGCAGAATCACCAGTGTTTAACAACGGCCGGCAAAGCTACAGTGGAGCGAGGCGTGGTTCTTCGGTACTGCGAAGCTAAACACTGTCGCGAAAATAAGTCTAAAATCGGTAAATATGGGCGCCACTGTTTTCAAGATCACTGCAGACAGGTAATGTTCGAAGAACACCCTGTATGTCACTATAGAAATTGACCTTACCTTATAAACGGAAAACAGACGCTAACAGTATTGAAGTAACGGGATTCAGAACTGAAAGAAAAGATTCTTATGCTAACGATGCTTCTTTACTTAATATCACTCTGTATATTAAAATCAAAGAACTGATACTGATTCAAATTGAACTACAAATGCTATTATTTGAAAAATTGAAAGCGTGCTGTGCATAGACTAAAATAACTGAGGGCTGATTTCAATAGTGACCACCCTGTATATAATGTAACTGATAAATTAAGCTTGAACTCAGAAATAAATAAGTTAGGACTATTATTTTACTAAATTTGAACAATGCTACATCACTTCTGCACGCGCACTGTATGATTAAAATAGTACTCTAGGTTGTAGGCGATTACGTGAAAACAAAACTTCTAAGCACGAGAACATTTGTATATTACGCTTTTGGTTCGCATAAAAATTACACAAGTACATATACGCTCACCGCAAAGAACAAGAGGTGAGGCCCTCTTATATTCTAAATAAATCACAAAACATTAGCCAACAGAAAACTAGGCTCCTCGTAATTGTTGAGGCAAAACTCAGCTAACTGTTACAGCTGATAAATTAAAAATGAAGGATCTAATTTCTAAATGAAAAGGAGCTCTAGGTTATTGCTAGCGACAAAACAATTCATAGACAAGAACTGGCAAAATACGGTATAAATAAAATAGGTACCCCAGGGTATATCAACTATATTACAGGTAAAACTAAAAACTATAAAACGTAAATGGAAATCTATCTTACAAAAAGTTATTTACTTAGATTCAAATTATAAAATGCTTCACTGAATCCAGCTGATTTACGGCTACGGTAAATATCTTAAGGTGGTAATTTATTTATTTCCTGACTATTCCGATCAAACAACGGCATGGCTTTTAATTACAGTTAAGTTACTTTTGCACAGTTGAAAACCAATCGGTGGTGACGGATGATTGCAACAATTTGCACAGGTAATTTTTCCTTGCCGAATTTAGATCAAACGACGGTAGAACAAAGAAAACATAAATAACTTACAGGTGGATGTAGAATTAGTGTTCGAGACTTGGATCAAACTTGCGTTTATAAGAATCGTGACCCCTTTTTCTGGTGGAAGGACGCTTATTTGAAATGGCGGCGCTTCGTTTAAAGAGAACACATCCGAAATTCGGTTACTTCTGCAATAGGCCACTAGCCTCAACAAATTCTTAATTCTTCAACGATAACCAATTGTTTCTTAAAACAAAGAATAGAAAAGCACCCCCGAATAACACTAACCTCTTCTGTACGTCTTTACTTAAGCGTGGTTTGATTGGAACTCTCTTCGCAAGAGCATTTCCCCTTGCAGGCAACGCTGTTGATCACATGTTCTTCTGCACGTAATCGCTTCTCTGATGACGCGACTACGTCCTACCGGATCCATTAATTC
>JAHWXV010700102.1:0-11595 GCA_024586415.1 Phrixothrix hirtus | reverse complement strand
ATATATATATATATATATATATATATATATATATATATATATATATATATTATAACGGATGGAAAGACGTTTTACAACCCTAAGAGTATATACGGTGTTATTTTCGAAACTAGTGAGGTTGCACCGGCAGACAGCGGAGATGGGGGGTTCCAAGTTAGCTATTAAACTAAATAGGGCTATGCTCAGGAAAGTATTGCAGTGATAACAATAAGGGAAAATCGTATTCAAGGGTGACACTTTATTATGAAGACGCCAGTGAAGGAAGCAGAGAACAAATACTCCTTTTCAAAAACCTAAAATTTGGGACCACTGGGCCATTGGGTATATACTTCGATCAGGTCAATCAAGACTTACAATTAAAATATTTACCTTACTTGTTTCTAGATATTCACTGAAAGAAATAATGGTGCTACAAATTCTTACAGCTATGAAATTATAAGGTCTGAATTGGATAAGTCACTATAATGGATACTTGGCAGTGTAAAATCTACAATTAGATAAATACAATGATAATTCAAAACATCTGGTTAGCTATAACTAAATTAGGGGACCCCCTTATTTTCTAATATTTATCCTTATACTAAATCTAATAAGAATTCGGCCCCTAAATTGTGGCCTTAACTTAACTAAGTAATTGAACTAATTAAACTTTCGGTATCTTAATTATAAAATTATTTCGAATGTCTATTTTGAGCTTGACCGAAATACTAGTTCTAGGGGAGTTTACGAAGGGGGTTGCTGTAGTTAAATTAGAAAAACTTTAGTTACATGTGATCGGTGAACTGAAATTCCCAAAGAAGCAGGGAACAGTGCCGTCCATTGTCCTATATTATCTCGTGCCTTATTTTGTGCTGCACTATTGCGTCTTTAACCCTTGTACAGGAAACGAAGTAAAAGAACGATAGTTGACTCAAGTGCAATCCACCTGAGGACGTCAATACGCCGAATTTCCTAACAATTCGTACAATTACGAAACTTAGACTAAGTAACTCTTCTTTCCTAGCATTTAAATCGTACAATAACACTGTCCCTTTTTAATTTACGCGTGTACTCAGAGTGGCGAACTAGGAAGAATTGTTTACTCTCTCAATTCCTAGCTTTGACTGAACTTCAAGGGCACTTTCGAGGAACGAGGAAATGAAGCGGGG
The DNA here is from genome assembly GCA_024586415.1 of Phrixothrix hirtus. NCBI lineage: Eukaryota > Metazoa > Arthropoda > Insecta > Coleoptera > Phengodidae > Phrixothrix > Phrixothrix hirtus. The sequence continues at coordinate 10,447 of JAHWXV010700102.1, read as the reverse complement.
ATTGTAACTATTTTTAGAATTATTGGAGTCTTGAGTATTAAGCATGTCTACACGATTGCTGACGTGATAGTTTTGAAAATATCGTAATACATTAAATTATTTTCTGGGAATTCCAATTAATATTTATTTTATAACAAGGAAGGAATTTAAACATTATTATCAATTGAATTAATTATAATTTTGAATATTTAATACTATTGCTAATATTGTTAAAATGATGACGAGGTATTACCAAGTATTTTCAAAAATATGTATACGTTTCTATATACCGGATGTCTCTCAAAATTTCATTACGTTTGTTAAAACTTAAAACGCGGTTACAAGTAACTTTAGTTTGCGGACTAAGTGAACATAGTATTAAAAACATACAGTTCAGTAATTTAACAGTTATTTTATTCAACAATAATAATAACGTTAGACGTTTCGCCTCGATAACAATTGAGGCTTTATCAGTAACTAAAAATAGCATAAAATTAATTAACAGGAAAGAGTTTAAAGAATATCCTTTACCTGAACACTAAGTTTATAATTTACAATTTTGAAATTAAATAACGGGATCTTTAGATATGATAGGTATATGACCAAACAATTCTTCAGCTTATATTCATAATTTTCCACAACTGTGGTTTATATTTAATTAACAAAAGCTTAAAAAGTGAACGTGCAATGTCTATGAACTTGTTACCTATTAATTATTTGCACTAATTACTTACATTGAATACACATGGAAGCAAGAAATAGATTGTAGAAGGTGTTTTTTTGAAAACTATTTAATTACTTGACCTTACGACGTTATCCATCGATAACTTGCGATGCTTAGTTCGCCAAGTGTGCATGCCATAAATTTGTATCGTACGATGCATCTACGAGATCGGTTCAAAATCTATGTTAATTTTACTGTTTCTAGAAATTTAATAGCTGGAAGAATCAGATCCGATATCTTTGTACTTTTATTATTGATATCAATGATAATTACTGTAAGATATTGTTCAAATATATTACATCGGGTATTGTATTGATATCTATAACCTAATTTTTGGCAAAATACAACATACAGCCGGCAGAAATTTTACTGAGATTGTATACATGTACGTTCCAGTACATAAGTACTTTCCTGAATGTTTTTCGTGTCAAGATACTAATTTTAGAGTATTTAACTTCCATCATTGATACATGTGTTGATTACGTATAATTCCGTAAAGTTTGTGATAGCTGGGTCCGAAAAGCATAAATCTTTAATTAAACAGCTTATCTGTGACTTGATTTGCGTCGCTTTGACTTGTAACGGATATTAACGTAACATAAAATTTAGGTACACTATTTTATGCGAAAATTAAAAGCTTGAGCAAAAAACGACATTACAAGGAATCTTCACCGATTAAAACATATGAGAAAGTTCCATTAGCGATAAGGTTATTTAATCTTCTCCCACTTATACAAACTATATATGCAAAATATTATAATATTATATTTAAAAATAGAGTATGGACCTATTTGTAAGAATGGGTATAGAAATTTTTAGAGTAAGCTTTTCCTTCCTTCATGATACACTTCCTCACTAAGTCTGAGACAACAATACTAACCACAATAAGTTGAAAAATTATAGAACAAATATTATATTAGGCTTCAGGCATAGAAGCTTTTCAGTGCGATGAAATACTCTGAAAAACGATAAATTTATTATTGAATTTCAGTCTAGATTAAATTTGAACGATCCTTCTATCTGTTAATTACCTGATTGCATAGATGCGCCTTTCATGTTTTTTCTCTAATTAAATCTTAATTTAAGATATAATAATTCTTTGGCATCAAGCAGTTCTTTGATTTTACCTTTTTGGAAACATCAACTGGATGCTGAATTTCTCCATAGTCTGCCGATAAAACAAATATGGTTAATTGTGAAGTTGTTTTTTAACTTCAACTTTAGAGATTCATTTCTCTTAGAACGATTTTTAACATCTTTTTCTCCTGGAGGAAGTTAGCTGAAAAGAGCCCTCCCTTACAAACTTCTCAGCAATCACAGATTGAAAGGTTAATTTGTGATTTACTAGAATTTACTCAAGTGAGTTATTTTCTCCAGACCTGTTACACAGTAGACCAACTTGCAACGATTCTTTCTAAAAAATCGTTGTACAGACTTTACTAAGAACATTTTGCTGTTATTATCGTTGCGGTCATATTGTGATTAATATGCCCAACCTTCAACAATAATTAATTATAATATACTAAATAATCGTGTATTATTCACACATTAATTCACTGAGCAACTTTTCATTTAATTAAAATAATAAATGCATTTTGTTTAACCTGGACTCGATAACGGTATATCCGAATTAATCTGAAGTACATTTCTCAGTTATTCATAAAAGGACGCCACCCTAGAAATATTCACGGCAATGGTAAACTTAAATTTTTGATTTCTACCGCTAATTTAATAAAAATAAAATATTTTTCTACTTTTCTTCAACAACATATTTATTACAAATGAGTATTTTTATTAAATAATAATAGCCATTATCCACGTTCACAGGCAATTCGGACGAATTACCTCATTCTACTGCTATGACAATTTATCCTCATGAGTAATTTTCATTACCTACTTTACCCTCGTAGAATAATATACTATTGTTTGAACTAAAAGATATAATAACAATGAAATACACAAACAGACTTTAATTATGGTATGCCGAATAAACAATTTTAAAAGTAAACAGTAATATTTACTTAAAATTGTAAATTCTACTAGAATTAATAAGAAAAGTACATGGAGTTGGTAAAATTGAATGTTGGCATAATGTAAAACAGCAATATCTACTTCATATATTTCTCTTTAAATCCAGTTTAGTTGTACATGAATAAAGTTTATTGAGCCGTTATATTAAATGCTTAATGTTTAAATACATTTAATAGTTAATTGTAAATATACTCAGTGGCGGGGAAATCGTAACACCAAGAAGGCGTAGGAATCTTCTGACCAAACTTGGAAGAAATTTTTAGCTACTAAAAGGTAGTAATTGACTAAAATTTTAAAGAAAAAGAATAAAATATAAAAATAATTTTTAATCATAATGGCTTGGTCCCCCTTACACACTCTCCCACTCCTCGTGGCATCGAATTTAGCAGACGGTCGATTTCCTCTTGAGGTATTGTATCTCAAAAAACATGTACTTCGTGCTGTAGAGCTTGCAGCGTCTGTGGAGGATGCAGCAAGTTCCTCAGTTTTCTCCACATAATGTCCCAAACATGCTTGATGGGTTAAATATCGGGAGATAGCGGTCATCATATCCAGAGATTGACATTATCCTCTCCAAAGCGGTCTATAGAACGTCTTGTAATATGGGGACGGGCATTATCCTGCTAGAAAAGTGGATCTTCCAATTGCTACATAAATGGAAAAATATGGGGTTCTACCGCCTCATTCACATATCGCTGGGCGTTCATATTGCCTCGGATGAATACTAAATGAGACCTGCTCCCAAAAGTTATAACACTCCATACCATAAATCCCACAGTGTGGTGCACATGACTCACAATAGAATATTCAACATTGCTACGTTACCCATGTCTTCGTCGGACCCTCATTCGACCATCATGCATCCCTAAACAGAATCTGGATTCATCGCTAAACATCATCCTACGCAACTCCAGCTTCCAGTGCAATCGCAACGTACACTACTCCAAACGTTGCTATCGTTAATGATAACACAAGATGTGGCCGGTAGGATTGCAAGCCACAAAACCTGATTCAGGGGTAAACCATTCGATGAGTTACAGGATGACCTTCGTTAGCCAACAATTGATCGTCAATTGATCTGGTAGTCAAGAATCGGTTTCTTGTTGCCATAAGTCGAAGATTGCGATCTTGCACCTCATTTGTTCTTTTTCGCCCCACAGTTCCTCTTCTGCGACGTTCCTGATCTTCCCTAGTCTATGTCTGATAGCAGCGGATAATGGTGAGTTGCTGCCGGTTAAGGCGATTTGCAATTTCTCTGAACGACAAACCACCATCGCGTAAACCAATCATACAGCCTCTGCCAAATTCGCTTAATTGACAGTACTTTCCACGTTGGCGCACTCTAGGCATGATCACGCCCTAAAAACAAACGATTACAAGCGAAAACACTAAAGAAATGAACAAAATCTCGCAAAATATACACCCGATAACATTCTTAGAAAAAACTGAAGGAACTCTTAGATAAATCATTATCACTTGATCCATAATAATGAAATTTTAATCAATTGTTTGTAGTTTGTAGTTAAAGGTTTCTGCCAAGTTTGGTCAAAAAATTCGTACGCCTTCTTGGTGTTGAGATTTCCATGTCTCTGATTATACATACTGCCGTGCTACACTTAAAAATAATATTTCCACTTCTTAGCAAAATGAAGTTACAATAGAAACTCTGCCTTTGATCTATGTCCTTTGTGCTTTACTAGCTTTAAAGTTGTAAAAATAGTAAAATTAATGCGCCCGTAGATCACACTAAACATTGTAAGAGGAAAGAAAGTAGATCAAAAATAACTCCATCTTGTAAAAATATCGAGATACCATATTTTAGCATAGTACGGTAGTATATTCTTAATTACCTTGGTTGTATTTGAATAGTTGTCTTTTAAATGTATAGAGGTAATCTAAAATGAGAAAGCCTAAGACGTCACTGCATGTGCGCAAATTATTTGTTTGACCTTCAATTTATTGGCAACGCGCTCGTATATATATATATGTGTGTGTGTGTGTGTGCATATACACATACATGCTACATGTGTAATTTCATTTTAATTCCAACTTGAATTAACCAATAACTAAAATAGAAAGGTGTCCGTGTTAATTTGATGTAATGGTCTGTACACATAACTAGTTTGATTTTTATCCTTGAATTTTATTTATTTTCCTTTATCATATTAACTTTGGTTTTACTTAGTTAAAAAATCTTTGCACCAACTACCTTTAGACATCTAATAGTAAATTTGCTTGAAAAGAAGTTGAGAGAAACGTAAATAAACAAACCGAAGTTGACCAGGATGCGTATAACTAAACCGACATGTTACAGTTGTTCTTGGATAAATTAACCATCTGACATCTAGATTACCATATTATTTTTAAATTAAGCATATTCTTTAAGGGTATTTCTTTATTAAAGAAATCACAATATTGCTATTAATACGGGTTAGGTTACGCGCATTCGCAATTATTCATTCGACATCACCTTTGCGGGAATGATAGACTCGCTCGACTATTAACTAATACGCTAAATGTAAATATACTTACATGACTTAAAACTACTCGATCCAATAGTGAGATTAATCAATTTTTTAAAATATAGAAAAATTTTGTTTTGATCCTGGCTTCTGGGAAACACTACCTGGTTGCGTTGATAAAATATCACAAGAAGAAATTAAAATAAGTTTCCCGTTACATATGAAGGTAAAGTTGTATACTATTAGTTAATATTTATGAAATTGTTCTAAAATAAATATACTCATGTTCTATGTACACCTAACCAATCTCCTATAAACGTTCTAGTTGTGAAATTACAATCTGATCGATTCGTTAACTGGTTTACATGCCCTGATTTATTTAACTGAATTTCTAATATTATGAATTACTGAAAATTACAAAATCGGAAAAGGCACAAATATCGAAAAATTTTCCTTGGCCGGGATTTGAACCCAGGATTTTTGGATAGATCCTCTAACGTGCTAACCATTGTACTACCAAGGACCATATAACAGCCTGTTGAACATTTTTTTATAAATGTGCCACTTTTAAAGCAACGGTATTTATACTAACTTGCCAAGATTCGGAGAGCCGACAATACCGTCGGATTCAGACCTAATCGAAATATTACAAATATATATGTGAAAAGTTAGTTGTTTTCGAAGTTAAACTTGGTGTTTAATGGATTATGACATTAAAATTTGAAAAGGTTATGTATAATTCAAATATAGAAATATACGACTCAAAACTACTAGGATCCAGTAGTAAGGATAAATATGAGTTAATGAAATTTACAAAATCGGAAAAGGCACAAATATCGAAAAATAATCCTTGGCCGGGATTTGAACCCAGAATTTTTGGATAGATACTCCAACGTGCTAACCATTGAGTCGTATATCTCTATATTTGAATTATACACAACCACTTCAAATATTAATGTCATAATCCATTAAACACAAAGTTTAATTTCAAAAACAACTAACTTCGCACATACATATTTGTAATATATCGATTAGGTGTGAATCCGACGGTATTCTCGGCTCTCCGAATCTTGGCGAGTTAGTATAAATATCGTTACTTCAAAAGTGGCACATTTATAAAAAAAATGTTGAACAGACAGGTATATGGTCCTTGGTAGTGCAATAGTTAGCACGTTGGAGTATCTATCCAAAATTCCTGGGTACAAATCCCGGCCAAGGAAAATTTTTCAATATTTGTGCCTTTTCCGATTTTGTAAATTTTATTAATTCATATTTATCCTTACTACTGGATCGTAGTAGTTTTGAGTCGTATATTTCTATATTTGAATTATACACAACCTCTTCAAATATTAATGTTGTAATACTATACTTTACATCCAAGATAAAATTATTTTGCGAAATATAAGTAATTTAATTGAAAGTTTTAAATATAATGGACATGTGCATAAGCAATGACTACGGCAATTATGTCAAAAACGGTGAAATTGAAAGCATTTTTATAAAGATTAAAATCGTATATATTATGTTGAAAGTCTAATTAAAAGATTAACTGCGAGTGATTTATAAAGCATAAGTAAGTTTTAACTAAAATAAGGAAATGTCAATGTCAAAATTTAAATTACACGCATAAAAGGAAGTTAATTAAGCAAAAACCAAAACTGAACAAATTTAATTTATGAAAATTTTAATTATTTTAAACAATAAAAATAATAAATGTCAATGTGTAGAATCCTATTCGTTAATTTTAATTAATTAACGAAACCGATGACAAGGTGTTATTTCTTATTACAGTCATACAACATACCATTGCATAAGACTTTTCATTGTTGGAGTCAGGGCTGTAGATTGTCATATATCATTAACCGATGTACTTCGCCCATTATCTGAAAATAGATTTATGTTATTTACCTTGAGATACAGATAAAAGTAGTTGAACCTAAATCTTTCAATTAAGGTGGATGGCCAATCACCGGGACTCTCTTATCGGCCAACATTGTGAGCGGAAGCATTGCCTTGGAGGGAAATCTGCGCATTATTCTTCCACAACTCAGGTCTCTTCTAATTTGGCCAAAATCGCAATCGCTGAATGAAACTAATGCGCTTCTCGATTTTAGTATCAGCTATAGTTCCGGAAATATAATTGTGCACATGTATATTCAATCACTGCACACATGTGGACAACGAATAACTATGAACCTCGTCTTGTCCAATTTGTCTTCAGGATCTTTAAAGCCACTCGCCTTGCATGTGCTTTTTGCTCCTATAAGACCCGTTGTTTAATAATCACACCTCCTATTAAAAACAAAGAAAAACAGCAATCTTCAAGTAACGGTTCTACCTATAATAAACAATCGTCCTTTCTTTAAAAATATTTATAGCATATTTGGTAGTTAATAAATTGGTTTCCCGCCAGTTACTTTAATGATTGTCTCGTAAATACATAATTAATAGGCGAAACTTTTTTGACATAACCAGGGTCTCCCAAAAATAAGTGACACTCCACAAACTGTGAGTACCTTATCAACTGTATAACACAATTTTCTTATTTTTTTTTAAAAACGGTTTTTCAATTTTAAAAATGTAAATGATATAATCAACTCTAAGTTCTGTCTACTAAATAAAAGCAATCATGAATTTGAGGTGCTTATAAAAACACCCAATATTTTCTTAAGACGTGCTTGCAGTAATGTCGCCTATATAAGTTCTTTGGCCTTGTTTACTTTTATTGAAATAGCCAAACAATTTTAAGTCAGCTTTACACTTTAATACATTTAATACAATTTCTAAACATATTAAATGTTTCATTGCTTGCTACCAAAATTATTTGTTAAAAATGCAAGATCTTAAATGCCAAACTTGAAATTAAACCAATTAATTTTATTGCAAAATTTATAACGTGTTCAATGGAGATATTCTAAAACAAAATAAACAATTATTTTTACGTGGACCAGTAACAATGTTATTCCCTGAAAATTACTTTTGTAAACAAAAACAACGAGAAAAAACGATGTTTATTTATTTATTTTCCCTTACAAAAATGATTTTTAAATTTTTCCCTTACCTGTTAGGTTCGTGTATCGGATATGGCTGGATGGCTACGCCATCTCGCCCGTGAAAAAATGTCCGAGCAATTGAAACGTCTTCTTTCACGCTTTGTATATACTATTTTTTCTATGCAGTTTTGAAATAAATTGAAAATAGAGGTTTATTGTGTAAACTGCGCACCACAACGAATTACACATTTACAATTCAATTATGTTTTAAGCTAATATTAATTCCTATAGAGAAATTCATTATGTCATGCTATTTTGTAACGCGTGTATTTATAACAATTGATAGTTGACAATTTCAACCTATTGAAATGAAATATCAATACCTGCAAAAAAAATTAAGATTGTTAAAATATTTTATTCATAATATTAGATAGTATATTATATTAATACAGTGAAAACTACAACTTATTTTGAACGCCAAATGAAATATATAATTGCATTGACCTATAAAGAAAAGACAGACAATAATGTATCGAAGAGTAGGTTATGCGAGCACAATTCCCTCTTGTAATTTTTTAAAACTTTAATTTCCATTGTGCTAAAAGGACGTGTCATCTTATATTTATTTATACAGGATGTTTCAAAAAATAAGTGAACCGCCCAAACTGTTCGTACCTTGTAACCTATAAAACAAAATTTACTTATGCATTTTTTTCAAAAACAAATAGATTTTGAAATATTAACAATTGAATTATTAAGCCCAACCCTGGAGTGCGTGCCGTGGCGAATAATAATATGTGTATTACTCATTGTGAAACGTTCTTAAAAAATCAATTAAAAATGATAAGCTAATATTTTTATGTAACATGTAATATTTGAGCTACTGAAAACGCAATCCCAAATTACAGTTCTTAATAAGAAACGTTACGCAAGGCTAGCTCTGCAAAAAACAACTCAGGGAAGTGGAAATAAGGGATGTAGCAGCAAGTACAAGTTGTATCCTTTGGCGCCAGTTTAATTTAGTAATTAAACAAATGTTAAAGTAATAAAAGATGATATTCTTTAGAGAGAAGTTGCATCCGCTGTTTCGGCCTAGAAGCACTGATTGAAAGATTAGATTTGTAACAGTTTCGTATAATTTGAATAAATAATAAATCACAGTGGTTTACAAATAATAACTCTTAGTGAATTTTGAATTTTAACAATCAATTGAATTTTAGACATAAATGATACCATATGTCCAAGACAGTGATCTAAGGGGTGGCAGTCAGTAGTCGATTCTTCAATCAGGTACCCGATGGAGGTGTACTCCGGCTGAAAAAACCGTCTCGACACTAAACAGAACAGACTTTAGATCATTATCTCATCGTAGAGTAAATTATTAAACGAAGAAATAAGATTAATTCGTGAACGCAACTATTTACCAAGAGAGAAATTTAATTCCGTCCAAGAATAATCTTTAATTAGATATAATATAATAATGAAATATAGTTCTTCAAAGTATTGATTCATAATGAACCAAACTAATGAATTAAATGAAGCAATAAAATATAAGAAAATTAAACAATCAATTAAAGAAAAACCCTTGACAATATAAATTTTGAGCCAAATAATTAATGTCTAAAAATAATCAAATAACAACCCCAAATAGTGAACAATTTAGAAAAACCCACCCAATTTCGAAACCAAAGAATTCTCATGACAAACTTTACCGCGGCCGAAGTTATTCCCTTGGAAATAATTATGTGATTATTTAATTAGATGCAAGTTATGAATAGGATCAAATGTCAATAGTGCAGCAACATTCGACATTATGTCCTCCAGACATACGCAACTATATATCCATATCTTACGACATGCGCAAGTACATAAACCTTGTCTACGACAAGCTCAAATTTTAATGAAATTTCTTCAAATCAAGGTACGCCATTTTGGGCACAATACCTTATCAAAACAAAAAACAAATAATTTTGCATGCACTTTCTAACTCAAATTAATAATTCCAATTTCATACCTTACTGCATTTGAAACTAAATAATCACAAATTACGACCTCAGGAGCACAACATCACTTTAAAAACACTAAAACCCCCCTGGTTTGCCATTCCTACGCTTGAATAAAATACAATCCTAAAAATTAGTTTTCAATATTATCAAAGTTAAGTATAAATCATCATTAATAATTTCAAGAAATGTAGACGTAATTTCAACCTTCATAACAGCGGTTATCAAAGTTAAAATTCACGAAAGCAAAAATAA
>JAHWXV010700011.1:0-14185 GCA_024586415.1 Phrixothrix hirtus | reverse complement strand
ACTGTTTTATATGGCAATGAGACTTGGGTATGTCAGAAGAAGCATATGAGTAAAATAAACGCCGTAAGTATGAGGTACCTAAGAGCTGCATGTGGCAAAACGAGACATGCCAGAGTAAGAAATGAATGGGTAATGGATACGTGCCAGGTGAAGGGGACACTCCCTGAACTGTACAAAAGATATGCTTTAAGATCGTTTGGATATGTGGAACGAATGAGTAATGAACGCCTAACAAAGAGAATATACGAGACATGTATGAATGGAAAACTAGGTAGGGGTAGACCGAGTAAGATGCGGTTGAATATGATTGAAGAAATTGTAAAAGGAAAGAGAGTAAAGAGCGCAAAGAATAGGAGAGATTGCCAAAAACATTGTATGAGTTTAATGGAAGCAAAAGAAGTGTGTAAGGACAGAAACGAATGGAGAAAAATAGTGAATGGGTGATAGTAATATTGGTAGGTAATAGTGGGCTGGTGTAGATACTGTAGAATGCCGAGAGTTGTGGTGAAGGGCGGTGGTAATGTGGTATGGTGTATGGGTGCATGTAGTGGCTGTAAAGGTGGAGGCTTTATTGGGTTTTGCCTACCCCACTAAGGGAATGGCATGATTAGTAGTAGTAGTAGTAATTTATCATACATAGTATTTTAAAACAACAAAAGTGTTGATGCAGACGCAAATGGTGTTGTTGATGAATCCATTCCTATCTTTGGCGTAAGAACCTTTGAACAATTTAAACAGTCACAAGAGAAGTGGCGTTGCTATACTGCACAACTTCGTTTAATGGTATATTGTAAGTTAATAATTTCAACTGAAAATGCCAGGTAAATTCTGTTCGTTTCCAAATTGGTCAAATTAGGACAAGATATAGATTTTTGTGTTTGAAATGCGTGTAACGAAAATGTTAGTATTAAAGTCGAGTTATTTTCTCCCGATCTGCAGAATAGTAAACCAATGCGCAACGATTCCATATATAGGAACGCGCTACAGACTTTAGTGAAAATATTTTATGTTGATTGTCGTTTCGGTCATATCATGGTTGATGATTAATGTTTTAAAATTAATAATAATTAATTGTTTGCAGCAATATTTTTTTTATTTGATATTTCGCGAATTTTCGAATTCATCCGACATGCATTTCGTGGTTCACTATACAAAAAATCAGTTAATCATTTAGTTCAGACGTGCTTATAGTTAACTAGATACAAATATACCTTCATCATTATAAATACATAAAGCCAGAGTCTGGATAATGTCTCAGTGTAGATAGTTAGACCCTCGTAATTAACAATTAAAAAATTGCTCTGTCCTCGCACTAGAAAATTGAAATAAATTAACATTTATTTCAAATTTTTAAAATTATTTTAAAGAGAAATAACCTAACAGTATTTCTAAGTTTAAAACGAAGTTTCTCAGACTTGAAAATAAACGTTTAGCAAAGTTTAAAAGTGTGCCGTTATAAAACCGCGGGTTTGGATATAAAAATCCATAGTGTAAAAATAAACTAAAAATCGAAGGGATGTAAAAGGATTTGTACAAATTAATATTTTACAAGAAGAAGTCTTCGGCTGCAACAAAGTATAAAAAAATCAAAGAGCCGTTTTCGAAATTACGCTATCAATTACATAAGACTAAGCAGTAAAATCTAGTGGGAGGTTGAGGTAACAGGATGCCGCCATATAACGGGGTTTTAATGGTTATCTACTACCAAACATGCAAACTAATAGTTTGAATTGGAGACGTTTGATTGGTCAACTAAACAGCGGAAAGGGAACGCCATGAAGTTGATAAAAACCAGGAAAACGCAAAAAGCAACATCTTATATCGTCGAACACGGTGATGAATACTTTGACGTTAACATGAAAATTCCAATAAAGACAGTGCTAGCTTAAGCATACACAAATAAGTGAAACAGATTACCTCTGAGTTATATCCGCGGTTTCCCACGTCAAAGCAAGTTTAACACCAAATGAAAATAAATTTAACCAAGTTGTTCGAACGCGCATCTATAAAGAAATTAAGGCAAAATTCCACAATTTAAGGGCCTAGTTGTTTACAAACCCTCATAATTGAAGATATCTACCAATTTCAGAGTGTCTTAAAAATAAATCAAATAAAAATACAAATTTGTTGTCTTTCCAACTTTTAGATTCTTATTAAATTATATAATCCAACGTGTTAGAAAATATTTTTATTTGTTTAAAAACGAACCCAAATTCAATTAAATCGACCGATATGTAGTGGCAGAGCCATCAATTAGTATAGAGTATGATGTAAATATGAGAATGTCGCTTAGTTCTCCTATATAAGGGCGAGCAGTTTAAATTCTAAACAAATACAAATACATATAAATGAAAAGCTCTACAAGTGTAAATTTAACAATATCAACACTTGAAAGACGCGCTATTTGAAAATGCAAACCTTTATCCGCTTACCTACAATTTTGTCACGTTATGCAATTTTTAGGTCACTAGCCTTTCAAATCTAAGTTAAATGTTTTAATGAACGCTCTAGCGCCGCGTATAAGGAGTGTAAAAAATAAACAGTTTATTTATAAGCTGCAGGTTTTAGATCAATAAAGTACAATAAATTCGCCTGTTTATCAAATATATCTACATATTCTGATGGGAAACATCTATTGTATACTTTTATTACTTAAACAGCAAAATTCCCTTAAAATTGATGTGAAAATTTGTTTTCTATAAATATTTTGAAAACGAGGGCAGATAGAAAAAAACTTTCAATTGCCACTATTCTTTATTTTCCAATACCTTTTCATTTATGTATATATGTATATAGTTCGCGAACTAGGAGTCGATGCAGACGCCTGTTAACCTGAAGATGACAAATGCGATTTTGTCGAAACGTCATGATTTTAATCCTGTTTTTTTGCAGAATGAATTACTTACGCGGAGCAATACCCGGAACACCTTTGTAATATATATATATATATCAAACTATAGCGTGACAACTGTACGTGTCCAGAATTAACTTTTTAAAATATTGCTGAAACATAATATTATGTGTTTGAAGAACGTTCCCAAAATATAAATTATTGTTTATTAATTTTGAGTACTTTTAGTTTTCCTAATGTAATATTAAATTATAATCAAAAAGGACTCTTTATAATTTTTGTCGTTCATTCAGTACCTAATCTGTATGATAACATGTTTAAAAGGGTGTAGATAATTTAGAGAAGTGTCCCGTATCGAAGTTACTGCACGCTTGGAAAATATCGTTCACTATTTTTTCGTAACAATTTCTCTTATTATCCATTTATTAGAAATAATTACTTTATTTACCTGCCTTTTTATATCTATATTTTAGAATTTTTGACCAATATACTTATAATAACATTTCTATTCAGTATTTTAAAATTTAATGGTAACCAAATTCGCAAACCTGTACAATACAAGTAACTTTTCAAAATATTGTGATCCTTGACGGTTACAATAAACAGATTCGATTCTAAATTCAAATTCTTGAGTTTCCCTATTTAATTGTGTAAAGATCTATTTGTAATTCAAGTTATACACAAAGAACTTGAAATAATTTCTCGCTATCTATCAAAGTAATAATTTATGTCCACTTCTTAGGCTGTGATAATCAGTAATTTCACTAATAACAGAAGTTTGCACATAGTAGAAGTCAAAAGGATTATCTTTTATCAGCTGATTTATTGAGTTGTGCCAGTTATAACGAAACCCTTAATACTCTTTTATTTAGCACTAAAAGATTCTACCTTGGGAACTCCCGTTCCACTTCATATAAGAATCAGCATCTATTATATACAGCGTGCTTTGATATCACTGCCATAAATTATAGTCAAGGAATAAGGTGCCGTCCACGTTGTTCTTGATAGTCTTCTATCAACAAGATATTCGAACACCATTTATCCGTTCAGCCGCTGTTACGTTATAGGTGTCCTAAAATTCGTTTTAGCACGTAATAAGTAAAGGAATCTCTAGAATTGCTAAATTGCTTAATAATAGTGTCTTATAATAATATTAATATATAAAACATATATTCATTAAATGCCACATAAAAATACGTGTGCTATTTTTTATAATTTACTTTGCTCAGCTATTATTTATAAATTTTGAACCATATTGTTAATTAGAACTTCTAAACTTTAATATAAATCCTCAATAGTACACTTTTATAGGTTCACGATTGAATTATTTTATTATCCCGTAAGTTTTATATTTTTAAAATTTTTACATTAAATTACTTAAATAGAAAATATAAAGTTAATTTTGACAATAATAAATTAATTCAAACAGCTGACCGTCAAAAAGTAGTTGTGACTTCACAACTGCTATAATACGGCTTGTATTATCACATGGTTTCGATTCAACTGTTTATTATATTTGTATACGCTAAAAACATTTTATAAACAATATTTTTGTTGACTGATTTTCAAATACGAGTACATTGGTATTTTACATTTGAAGCTTTATATTTTATGCAATAATTTATCTAAACTGGAAATAAAATTACACTTTATATAAACAAATTTAAAAAAATCTGATGTGAAACAACACACGACTTTCTCTTATGCACATAGATATGCCAATAGTGTCTGCAAATGATTAGATTATTATTGTCTGCGTTTATTTTGGAAACGATAATTATAACGGTCACCCATTCAAGTTACTGAAGAAGCGAGAGGCTGCTTAACTCCGGAAATTTTCTCTAATAACTTGCTTCAACGCATTTTTTCAGTAAAACTATTAAGTTCACGTAAAGTTACAGCTGTTTTCGAGAAAACCGCAAAAAAACTTAAAAATCGCAAGAATAAAGTGGTACTTCCGTTCATTCCATTTTACCCAAATTCTTGACGTCTCATGCGCAGAAGATAAAAAACTTAAATATATAATTTCATTCATATATCATATTTAGTTTTTGAGACATGTTGTTCGCAATTAATAGACTAAGTACTACCGGATACTGGATTTTCAAGAATTTATTAGAAATACAGCTTGATTCATATAAAACGGAGTGAAGTAGTTAAGAAATTTACTGTTTTAAAAAAATCGTTATAGCTGATTTCAAGAAAATCGCAAAAAACGAAAATTCGGAAAATATCTAAAAATGACAGACATAAAGGGGAACTTCTGGTTATTTGATTTTAACCAAATTCTTGCTTCAGCATACCAATGTAGTTGCGGTCATAAGTATAAATTTTCATTCAAATACACTTTTAGTTTCATAGTTATTTTATTTTGAGTTAACGGTGAAGCTATTTCCGGTTACTCAATTCACGGAAGAGTTTCTGAGAAACTGCCTAAACTATATGAAAGGTCGGTAAATGTGTACAAAATGCAATAAGTTTTAAAAAAATCGTTAAGGCTGATTTCAAGAA
This sequence comes from Phrixothrix hirtus, assembly GCA_024586415.1. NCBI lineage: Eukaryota > Metazoa > Arthropoda > Insecta > Coleoptera > Phengodidae > Phrixothrix > Phrixothrix hirtus. Next base: position 8,823 of record JAHWXV010700011.1, on the reverse strand, counting down.
AATTGCGAAAAACGGAAAATATCTAAAAATAACAGAAATAAAGTTGTACTTCCGGTTATTCTATTCTAACAAAATGCTTGATTTAGCATACAAAGGTAGTTAGGATCTTATATACAAATTTTTATTTATTTAGGACTTTTAGTTTCATAGTTATTTTATTCATAGTTACTGGTAAGGCTGCATCCGGTTACTCGTTTTACGGACATTTTTCTGAGAAATTGTCCTAATTATATGAAAGGGCATTAAATGTCTAGGAAATAAAATAAATTTTAAATAATCGTTTAAGCCGATTGCGAAAAAATCGTGAAAAACCAAAAAATGACAAGTGTAGATTGGCACTTCCGGTTATTGAATTTAGTAGAGAAAATCGCAAAAAGACTTAAAAATCGCATGAATAAAGTGGCACTTCCGGTCATTCGATCTTAACTAAATTCCTCACTTCTCATGTACGGAAGATAAAAACTTAAATATAGAATTTCATTTTTATATGTTTAGTTTTAGAGATATGTTGTTCACAATTAACACTTTAAGTACTCCCAGTTACTCAATATTTGAAAACTATTAGAGAAACTGCTTAGTTTATGTAAAACGTAGTAGCTAAGATAAGTACCAAGTCTTTAAAAAATAGTTATAACCGATTTCACGAAAATCGCGAAAAACGAACTTTCCGAAAATATCTAAAAATGACAGAAATAAAGTGGAACTTCCGGTTATTAGATTTTAACCAAATTCTCGATTTGGTATACATAGGTAGTTATCGCTCCAAATATAAATTTTTATTTAGCTAGGACTTTTGGTTTCATAGTTATTTTATTTAGAGTTAACGGTGAATGTACTTCCGTTTACTTGATTTACGTAAAGTTTCTGAGAAACAGCCTACACTTTATGAAAGGTCATTAAATGTGTAAGAAACGCAATAAGTTTTAAAAAAATCTTTATAGCCAATTTCGAGAAAACTGCCAAAAACAAAAAAATAAGGAAGATATCTTAAAATAACAGAAATAAGTTGTACTTCCGGTTATTCGATATTAACCAAATTCTTGATCTAGCGTGCAAAGATAGTTAAGACCGCAAATATAAATTTTCATTTATCTAGGAATTTTAGTTCATAGTTATTTTATTCATGGTTAATGGTAAAAGTACTTCCGGTTACATATTTTACGGAAAAGTTTCTGAGAAACTGTCTTAATTAAATTCAAGGACATTAAATGTCTAAGAAATACAATAAATTTTAAAAAAATCGTTAGAACCGCTTCGAGCAAATCGCGAAAACCAAAATATGACGAGAGTAAAGTGGCACATTATTAACATATAAATTGGAAAAACTTCAATGAAAGCCACAAAAATGTTCGTTGAATATGTCAGTTCTCTGAGGTTCACGCATGCACGCACGCGCGCACGCACGCACGCACCCACACACGCACACGCACACAATAAAAATTTTAAATTATTAACATATAAATTGGAAAAACTTCAATGAAAGCCACAAAAATGTTCGTTGAATATGTCAGTTTTCCGAGGTTCAACCAAAAAGAAATCTTAATAAGTCTTGTTTAACTTATTTATCAAGAAATTTCCATTTAAAACGCTCTTTACAAGTAATTAAACTTCATTTAAAAGATTTATTTAAAAATTGTTGTAACCAAATAAGAAATATAATGAAAATATCTAAACGTGGTCTTCCAGACCATAACTAAAGTAAATAATAATATATATGAAATAAAACATTTATAAAATTTGTTAACAAGTTTATGTTAATTTTACTACATACTCATAAGGTTTCATTAGAAAAGATGCTACAAAATACTTATTGACTTTTTTTTTATTATAATTACAAATAATTAAGTACAATTCATAACACAAACAAAGCACTGAAATCTAAATTGGAAGTCTTTTTGAGATAACGGAATTAATTAATTTAATTAATATTTACAGTTCAAGGCGTTTCAATTTATACCTATTAAACAATTCAAGATGACTGGGTTTATTTCAATTAATGTCTGGTTAGATTTGATTATTTACACCCATTCTTTGAAAATTTAATACAAAATAAATTACACACAATGTGAATTTACTTTATTACGTCATAATTACATCACAAATGTTTTACATCAGAATAAATTGTTTGAAATATTTCAGAATCTAATTTCTTTAAATTCAAACTTTACAAGAATTAAAACGTACATAAAGCACATATAAAAGTAGTCTGCATTTGATAAAATTTAAGACAGTGATTTGAAAAGAATAATATACTAACCCGTGAGCTTAAACTGACGATGATTGCGATTACATTGTTCAAATAAAGCTCCTTTCAATTTATTTAATATACAGGAAGCTTCAAAATTAGATTTTCATAATACAAGTTCTTTAGCATATTGCTGTCAGTGAAAATAGACTGTATCGCAACAGGGTAAACGTAATTTCATATAATTTTTGAATGACAACATTTCTTTTATCTATGCTACAAGATACAAGAGTCTACCCGAGATATTTCTATCATAAGATTTTAAATCATCGAAGCATCAGAATACTACTATATTAGTTTTTCGGAATAAGTTTTTAGTAATTAGTTTTTGGTTATTTATTGGGATAGCCCTATTAATTTTAAATTGTTGTACTCCGTGGTATTCAGCGGTTGTATGAGTCTACGATCATTGTAAATCTTCACTTATTTAATCTTATTTAATTATTATTAATCAATATAGAACGCAACTAAATTTACTTATATGTTTATTTGATTACTACCTAATTTAATACAAACGGAAACAATTAAACTTATTGATTCTGTAATTGGATACTTTCTAATTTACGTACAATACACAAAATTGATCTACATTGATTCAACACGTAAATAAATGGAATGTTTTAAATCAACTGATTCGATTCGAGAATCTATTACCGGAAGCTTTTAAAACCATTTATAGCTTTGCTGGTCGAAAGTTTGAGCGCAGAAATTATTATCTATCTCGGCTACAGTTGAAGAATCTACATAGTTGCTTAGTAATATGACTAACTGCCTTAACCATTCAACTATGAAGTATAAATCTTTCTATGAAATGCGCCTCCACCTAACGTGTACGAAAGTCACAGGCCTCGGTAGACCAGAAGATACTTTGATCAATGTATTCTAATGGTGATAGCAGGGTCTGTCTAGTTAACAGCCGAAGAACTGTGTTTCAGTCGGTGGATATCACGCACGAGCTGTAACTTTATCAAATCACTAAAGTTATTAGGTGGAATTGCTTGGTCAATAAGCAAACTCTTATACCAAGTCTAAGGGTAGTAGGGGGCGTTATCGTTCCCTGTATTAATTATTTTATAGTGCAAGCTTTTGTTCATAAATGCAAGGCTTTGTATTCAATTCAATTGTTTACTTACAGTTATTTAGTAATTATAACCCTTACAGTTCTTGTATTTTACACATTTATTTACATTTTCTTAGGTTTTGCCTCATGAATTACATTTAAAATTTGTACTTAATTTAATTTTTAAAACGTATATTGATTAAAATAAAGATGAAGAGATATCCTATAAGGTGTAAGGTTTAAATTTTAAATGAATAGAACACCTACATGAGTGAAAAGCCATAAAATTGCAAGTTCAAATTTAAACAAATGTATGAACATTTGCAACGCTAGTCGCCACCTAAACCGCATAACCTTACATAAAAATGTAGGCAGGCGAACAACAAAGTTTTGCCTTTTCATATTGATTAGTTCAATTCTAGTTGTCGCTTTAACGGTTACATTTTAAATGTTGATGTTATCACAAATAGAGCCGCTTTTCAAATCGCTTATTCGCTTTGTGGATAAAATACTCAATTGAAACTGTGAAAAAGTACGGGTCAACGGTTCACTCATTTAGATGTTCTAAAGAAATATTAAAAATTAATGGTTTGTAACGTGTTCTATATAATTTAACCTTCTTAGTTATTCTTATTTTCTTCTTATTGACAATATGATTTTATGCTACCAGGTATAATTTTTATTTCAATTCATAGTTACGATATCTTTATCAACTTCGATTAAAATATCTATAATAATTTATACTATATGGATTATTTTACCTACAAAATTGAAATTATATATGTATTACTAAATTATGGTATATCTTCCTTTTAAGACAATTTTGATTCTTAAATGTTACAAGCAGCAAGCAAGGTTTGTGAATGTCAAGATAACGTATTTTTAAGGTCGAATCTGTTTTAAATGCAAGGCTACCAGCAAGTAGTGTGGGAACGGGCAATGTACTTCTCGCTACAGACCTGTACGTACCATGATGCTTCAAAATTACAATTAACTATATCTCTCTTAATTAACTTTGCCGTGATCTGTAGATGTCTAGGCTAGGTGATTCCTAAATTCATTCTCTCTCTTGTTATTTGCTTCTGTTATGTAATTGCGCCTAAATTCTGACTGCTTTTCATGTTTTAGGAACGGAGCAGGTATTTTCTGGGGTGGGGGGGGTCAGTTGAGACAACCGCGTTGAGTTTCGGAAAGTAATTCAATTAGCTTGTCTGAAGGTGATCGGATTATTGCCGACCATGCTATTAAAATATCTGCTATCTTAGTTGACTTACATTGGTATCGCCGTCACCGTACAATTATCATTATATTACATAGATATTATCTCTTCGCAATATAATGTTTGCAGTAAGCACCAAATTCTGTTTATTGAATTGCGGGAAAATCACTACTAACTTGGAACTCACGCTGTTGCTGCTACTTTAAAAATCTAAAGACGTTGATCTCTCGATCAAAACTGGTGTTTCTTCAAAATTGGGTTTTACCTTGATTGATAACTTTTTGGCTTTCAAAATTATTATAATTAAATTTACTTGATTATTCATACCTACCTTAAAAATAACATGTAACTTCGTGACTTAAAGCAATTAAGTGTCTATGTTAATTAGGTAATTTGTTTACTACTGTCGCTTCACGTGCTTTTAGTAATTGTTCTGATAACATCCAATTGTGTCCATACTTAGCTGCCTGTTATTTACCACAAGGCATTATTTTTGATTATTCAAGGAAGACACTAAATACTCAATATAAGACATTTACTCGTTTTGAAATTTTAGCTGGTAAATTTAGATTTAGCTGCTAACTTCTAAATTCAACTTCCGCCATCGTAACATCTGACAACCTGACAGTTGAGAATGCCGTTTGCTTAACATCGGAGCATCCCAAATTTATTGGCTGTTGTTTGGTAGCAATTTAAAATACTTAAAGTTTCAGTTCACTTATCTTCGATATTAGTTCAAATATTTCAATTATTTAGTTAACTAATCGTCTTCAACGATTAATTTACAAGCTTTAAATAATGTATGCTGTGATACATTTTTATTCTGTTAATTAAATGATTAACTGTTATCAGTGTGTTTATTTACTTGGAAATACAAGTAAATACTTCAAAATATAAGATCGACTAATTTCACAGGCAACTTGCTTATTCACTTTCAATTTATTTTACGTAATTAAATACTAGCACCCATTCATCAACGTCGCCTGCAAGATTAGTTATTATTTAGCTAAATAATAGCTAATGTAGCGACATTGGGCCATCCGTGAGATTCTGGCCGGAGTCCCCCCAATTTTCTTTACCATTCTATTTTGAGACTAGCGTTATAGGTTATCATTATTGAAAATTGACTATTAGTGTCATCTATAATTATCGTATTGTTCCACTTCGCTTGTCGTATACATATATGTTACTTACTTAGCGAAACGCACGTGTAGAATCCATTCTTCCTATTCTTTCTTTATACACACGATATCAAACCAAGTATTTGGTAAATACTAAAACTTATTTCAATTACTTCTACGAATTTTGATTTGTTCAAATTTGAATTTGTTTAAGTGAGTATAGCAGTTCCATTTATTTACTTTAGTTAATATATTTTGCATTAATTTACGTACATATTTTTTACATATTTTAAACTCACGCTAATTACATTTAATTTTATTATATACATATGTATCTTATTCACTGTAAACGGGTCCATACAATTTCAAATTGGCTTTCAATCCCTAACAGCGGCGATAATTTTTTATCGATTTGATCAAAATTTTATATTTTCAGATTGTTATATATTACTTTTTCAACGTTTTTAATTATTTATCATGAAATCTGTTATTTATTTAAATCAAGGAAAAATATTACATTAAAAAATTACAGTAACTTTTTTGCAAAAAATGTACACCTTTTAGGATGGTATTTAATACAAAAACAATTAAAACTCAATGTTCCGTTTCACAATGCACCTAAAAGGCATTGACATTTCATGTGTACTGTCTGTATATTTGGTTTTATTTACAGAGAAAATTTAATGTAATTAATAATAAAACAGCATTCTTAAATTCTTTGATTCTTTAGATTCCTTGATTAAAGAAATAACAGATTTTATAATCAATAAATAAAAACGGTTAAAAAAATAATATATAACCATCTAGAAATATACCATTTTAATAAAATCAATAAAAAAAACGTCGCCGCCGTCAGGGATCGAACCTCAATCGCTAAAAGTTGTAGTCAAATATCTCAACAGATGCGCTACGGCAAAATCTTGAGCAATGTCCTTTCGAAACGAAACTTATACGCATTAGAACTATCCTTATTTTTTTATTGTCATTTTTTCGATAATGGTTGGTTAATGAGTCCTACTGCTTTACTGTAGTAAATATGTTTACAGTAGCAGCATTACTCGAAACTTAAAAATCTGATAGTGATAGCTTAAGTTTGATTAAGGTACGGTACAAGCTGTTTTAACTTATGAGTACAGAAGTTTGTATACTAACTTCTAATAGTTTTCTTAGAAATTGCAACAAACAACCCAATACAAAACAAATTATTATATTTTCTTATAATTCTAAGACTACTAATTTATTATGGTAAAAGCGGGAAGTCAATATTGGCTTGAAGTACTGTATTATTTCTACAGATTCCATTTCAGAACCTATTCAGTTAAAAATTGAAGTCGAAAATATCAAAAGTTGAAGGTTTACATAGTGAACAAACGTAAATTATTTTGGCCTAAAAATGTAAAAGGCTAACTGTACGTGCTACTGATGAATAAGTACAGTAAATATAGTACAGTTTCGCGAATTTTACAAAAATATAATAAAACTGAAGGCATGGATCGAAATGGATTTAATAGATACTACTACTACTACTACTACCAATCATGCCATTCTCTTAGTGGGGTAGGCAAAACCCAATAACAAGCCTCCACCTTCTCAACCACTGCATGCACCCATGCACCAACGCCTCTCAGTACCGCCACCCTTCACCACAACTCCCAGCGCTATCCAGTATCCACACCATCGCACTACTTCCCACCAATCCTACCATCTCTACTATCACCCATTCACTATTTTTCTCCGTTCCTTTCTGTCCTTACATACTTCTTTTGCTTCCATTAAATTCATACAACGTTTTTGACAAACTCTCCTATTCTTTGCACTCTTTAATAGATCTAAATTAAAATTTCTATATCTTTTATTCTTGCTTGCAGTTTTCGTTTTACATACACAGCTTCACTATAAGCAGTATTTTAAATTAAAATAAAAGGTAAGTAATTATTTAAAGTGTTCCTAAAATGTAAAATCACTTCCCCGATATATTCATTTGTAATCGGATAGGTAAATAGATTTCAAACATTTTTGCATAATGTTAATTACTATGTTGTAATCTCTAAGAATAGTACTATAGGTTATTTAATTGTTACCTTCATATTTTACTATAGTAGCACTGGTTGTCCAATGAGATCGTTTTTTTAACGAATTTAATCAACATCAAGACCTATTGCCGCAGTGTTGTGTGGACTGTCCCCCTTGTTCAACGCGATTACATCGAACGATCGCCAATATGATCTAATCCAGCCGTGCCTATTATGGACTGAAACTTCTTGTAACGATTAAACGATGTTTATTCGTTTGTAATATTTTTGGAATTTAAAATTCTATCTTTCACATAGTCCAAGATTAAATGTTGACTGTGCTGACATCTTTACAGTCTAGTAAAAAATACAACTTTTTGATTAAAGGCGTGGTGAAAACGTCACCATCTTGGTCTTTTTTGATTGCGATAGCAAAGCGTTCACACGTATTTTATTTCGACCAGTTACCAATTGTTTTAAGGTGGTCGAATATGTTCTGGTTTATTCCATCTTACACCGATGATTTAAGATTTTAATAACAGTTGTGTTATCAACAGGTTTTTTACCATATCTTTTACCATATCGGTTACTATATCTATAAGAATATCTTTTAAGATAGCATTTTAATTTAATTTCGACGTTTGAAAAGAGGTTGGAAGTCATTGACCTACAGTAGCGCCATCTTTTGGTTAGTTATACTTCAAGAAAGAATCCGCTATTGTTTACATATAAATGAAGATATTATACAAAGCCAAATCTCATAATATTAAACAACCAACGTTAAAATAAATTGCAATATCAAAGTGTTTAAGTGATATATAAGTACCTTTTGTTTAAACTTAGCATCTAAATTCATATGATTTTTCGCATAAGTGTGTTACGTAGTTTCTATCATAAGTGATTTAATTACTTTATATTTGGTTTAACCATGATTAATCTCATATTAATTAAGCTAACCTAATCCTCTTAATTTTTTGTTTAGCTAGTATTTTTATCTCAACCCGTTTACTTAAAATGCATTTTGAGGAAAACAGAAACTTGCCGTATTATTGAAGTTACATAATAAGCTGTTAGATTCACGTAATCATTTCATAAATTATCGCGAATCTAACATAGAAAAATTAAATTAATTGTATACATTTTATTTTTCTAAAAATTTGTTATAT
>JAHWXV010699899.1:0-12569 GCA_024586415.1 Phrixothrix hirtus | reverse complement strand
TTCGCAATAGCTTTTAATTAGTTTTTACTAATTAATTAATATTTAAATCATCTGAGATTGTTGCTTATGTTAATTATTATTAATTATCAAAACAATCTTGGTTGATTTCGGACGGTAACTGGTGATTTATACGTCAGGTTGTGCAATATTTATTAATTAATTTATAGAATTTTTATAACAACTTTTAATTAAGCAATTTTTCTAATTGCAATTTAAACTAAAATTTTACACTCGCGCACGGTATTTAACACTTTCTTCAAGTATGTTCTGGCTTTAATTCAGTCTTAATAATTACACTTCCGGAATCACTAATATAGCGAAAACGCGTAGAATTCTCGGAATTCCATTAAATCGCGTTTAGCGTTATTATCACGTTTCGCGGGAAACGTTACAATTGTTCATCGAATAATTTAAATTGTTTAAGGGTCTGGGATATAAGGAGCATTAATTAACACCGTCAGGCATCACAAGTCTATAATAGTATATTACATAACGAGCATGGAAAATGACATATCTATTGAACGAGGTGGTGATTGTCGCGCGAGGGGTTAGCCGAGTGCGACAACAACCGAGTACGAATTATGTATGTTATTTTTCCCATTACTACAAATTATTACTACAATAATTAAACAACTTTCAAGTATGACAATTTATCTAACATCTTTTAAACAGAAAGGGTTCCCTTGATCTGTCAGAAAAATTCTAAAAATGCACACGTGCGTTACTATAACGCATGCCATGCGATATTGATAACTTTCCAGGCTGCTTAATTGTTTGGATATAATTACTTCCGTATGTGGTCATGGGAAAAAATTATTTTGTAAATTTTCGCGTAAAAATCTATCATGGATACAGGTCTGTATTTATATGATTTACTATGAAACGTGATTTAACCATAAATACGACGTTATTTATATACAAATATCTTGTTATATTTGCAATTAATAAACTTTTTGCAGTCAAGATCGCCAAAAGTTTTAATAAAAAGTAGTAAAACTTATTTATTTAAATCGCTTAAATTTTCTTTTTTTCCTAAAAATTATCGCTTATTGTATTGGCTATTTAATTTTAAATCTTTCCATATTCAATAATACGAGTACAAATTTACCAAGATACCTTGTTTTATTTTAAAAAAACTATAAACTTGCACAATAACAGATACCTAGAAATTTTAGGGAAGAAAATAAAACTCAAATATCAGCTGAAAACATGCATTAATGGTGTTCTGATATTATTTGCATCATATCGAGCACTGACAGTTGTCAGGCGGCTAAAGATATCTGGCCGTCCAGTTATTTCTTGTTGAAAACAGTAGAACAATATTCAATATAGGCACAGGTTTCATATTTGTTTTTTGTTGCGCATTCCAAGATGTATCTGCTCTTAAAGTAATGCTCCTTATATCCCGGACACACTATATAACTAGGGCGTGTACTAAGTACGATTCGTAACTTCAGGGCGCAATTGACTAGGAAGTCCCAAGAAAAAAGTTTCTATAAACATGTGTCCGGAAATACTCAGTTTCGGAGTTAAATGTTGTTGAAAATTTAAGACAAAATTTTATTTCAAATAAATAGGGGAGATCTTGCGCAGGAGGTGAAAAAGTGAAAATCTAATATTAGAATTTGATGGGGCTTGGCTAGATTTAAAAGTTTCGTTAATAACTTTTTTTGCTATTTATAACATTTTGTCTGTTGAATGGGATGATCAGAATATTTGACGCACCCGACATATATACAGGGTGGGTCTAATATAATGGGTATTCTTTCAAAAGCAGTTAGAGGATGATTCGGAGACGCCTTTTCAATTAAAGGAATTAGTCCAAAGATTACAGATTTCCGTAAAAATAGATTTGAAATTATAGCATAAATTAAGTTCGGTACTGCTCACTTTTCGTAGTAATTCATTCAAATAAGTGTGTTTTGTTTTGTTGCTCAGCGTTGTGGCCGATATGTTATCGAAAATTGATCGTTGGCATTTCTCTCAAACCCGTATTTTAAATTGATTTGATGAACAAAAATTGTATAATTTCTTAAAGAAAATGATCAACCCTCGTTACTTAAAAGCGTGATAATCCCGTGATAGATATTTTTTTATTAATTTCACATAGAAAATATATAATTTTTCTTTGCATCAACATTAATTTATTTAAACAAATTTACGTCTTCTTAGGGATTATACAAAATAATTTTTATGGGTTTACAGAAGTTTCTTCATAAATGTTTACTTTGTGTTCAGTCGATTATAAAAATATTGGAAAAACTAGATGATAAACTTGTTTGGGTCTTAACGTAATGTATGTGCGTATTTGAACTATTTAAAAATTATTGGAATACCTCTTATAGTCATTACACGTTAAACTTGTTTACAATTTTTAAATTAGTACTTACTGAATATAATGACATTTTTCACCGTATGTTTCTCATCTGTTGAAAAATGTAATAATATATTTGTAAATATAATAAAATGTATTCATTTTTTATTGTAATTTATGGAAATAAGTTTAATATGCGTACATTGTGTTAAAACTTTACAATAAGAAAATATGCACATATTCACAATTTATTTTATTTATTAATCACAAATTAATTCATCTTTAACATTTAAAATACAACAAAAGGAAGTTGGTCAGTGCTAAAGTTTTAAATACATCTAGATATGTAGTTAAAAAAATGTCTAATATCATTTGAAAAACTAACCTAATTTTGTCGAGTTAAGGTCGGGGTATCAATTTCATTTTACGTGACTGCAGTAGAAAGTTGTAGCTATGCGTATTCCAATAGTAAAGGATTGTATTGTATTATAGTTATTAGTCGGCCGGAAAATTTTACAAAAACGATTTTATGGTAGGACTAAAATTTTTGAATGATTAGGTTCATAGTAGCTTTAGTTGTTGTGTGCATGCGTGCGTGGGTGCGGTCTTGGGTGCGAGTGTGCTTTTCACGATTTTTTCGAGGACAGCCCTAACGGATTTCTAAAACTTACTATATTTCTTAATCTAATGACCTTTCATTTAATCTAGACGGTTTCTCAGAACATTTTTCGCAAATCGAGTAACAGGAAGCACTTTTACCGTTGTCTGAATAAAATAACTATAAAACAAAACGTCCCAGCTAAATGAAAATATGTATTTGAAGCTATAACTGAGTTTGTATGCTAAACCAAGATTTTGGTTAAAATCGAATAACCGGAAGTACCACTTTATTTGTGGCATATTTAGATATTTTCCACATTTTTCGGCACACATATTATTTAGCGCTAGAATACTACTCTATCTTTTATACGAGATTTACCACAAGGAACTGACAAAAAAATCAGCTTTACTGATTTAATGTTTAAAATGTTTGTCCTTGAGCGTAAATGATACGGATTTGAACCGGTCGGGATTGGTGATTTTTTGGCGGGAGGTAATTAAAACTAGCGTTCTTTTTGGACAAGAAATTAAATTCGTAGGTTCTGGGCAAAGGTGATGCTTGGAACATTAAAAATCCTTATTGAAAGATGAACCTTCTCCATCTTCTGCTGAAGTCTAATAGACAAGGAACTGAAACAGAGAAAGCGATAATCAATAATCTGTCTTATGAAGATCTTTTAGGTACGGATTAAAGTTTCAAAATGGCATTCTTAAGCGCTGTTCTTAATCAGCAACCGGGAACACGGCGCGTACATGAGTGCGCTGAGCTTGCATCAAGTACAGATGTATTTGTTGTTAGCTCATTGTTCTCAAGTGATACTGTAACTTAGACCCCTTCAGCTAGCTGCGGTGGGTCGGTTGGAGTATCAAGTCAACCAATAGTGCGAATTCATTCATTTATCTTACAAAATGACCATTGCCAGTTCCAAGATGGACGACGCCACGAGAGATGCGCTAGTCGGCTTCCTCGAATGGGTTGACGACATTAGCTCGATCAAACCACTTAGACCTTCTAACAAAGTACTATGCGAACTGCCGGACCATATAATTAAAATGGTCCAAAGTCACCCGAAGGTAGCCGGAAACGAGGCCGAAAGACTCCTCCAAGAATACGCTAAGGGCAACGCTGCGGCTCAAGCAGCCATTGAACTGCTGGAAAAAGAAATGGAGTATTCTTCATCAGAAGATAACGCTGACAAAAACTTCCAAGAAGTAAAATCTAGGAGGCGAAAATCTGCTACGGGAAGGGACGACGCCGGCCCTTCCACAAAAATTACGACAAAGAATAGGTACGAAACCCTGTCAGAAACCGAATCTGAACAAGGAAAAGAAGCTGAAACTCAAGCGACGACCAGCACGAACACTACGAGTAGGGCGCAACGAGTCCCTCCTATAGTGCTCAGAAGAAAAGAAGAGTGGGCGAATATCATTCAAGCCCTAAAAGAAAAGGACATAAAACCCAAGGCAGCCGTCAACACCGCTTTGGGCATCCGCCTGCAACCAGAAACGCCTAGCGATTTCCGTTGCATAGTGAAAATCCTCGAAGATAGGCAGTTGCCCTATCATACATACTTATTACCCGAAGACAAACCACTTAGGGTAGTAATTAGGGGGCTGCCCGAGTCAATTTCCGATCAGGAAATTAAAGGCGATCTAGCAAGCAAGGGCTTGCCAGTTCTGTAAGTGAAGTGGTTGCGGAATGGGAGGACAAAGGAGCCCATTCCGTTAAACTTTGTTGAATTAACGAAATCTCCCTTAGGTAAGGAAGTATTTAACCTGAAGAAGATAATGCATCTGATGGTAAGGGTAGAACTACCTAAAAATGGCAAAAGAGGTGTCATCTAGTGCCACCGATGTCAACAGTTTGGGCACTCCCAAAGGTGCTGTAAAGCCGGCCCTACGTGCACAAAGTGCGCAGACAGCCATCACACCATTGAATGCACAAAAGTGCGAGAAGCTCCTGCAAAGTGCGCGAACTGCGGTGGTGGCCACACTGCAAGATATAGAGGGTACCCAAGACACTCAATCCATAGGGTACAAACAGCCCGTAGACCCGCAGCACCACCAGTTCTTGCAGCTCCAGTCCCTGCAAGCCCCAGGGCCACCGGAAACTTCTCCTATGCAGAGGCTGTAAAAGGGCCAACAGCCTCAACCACCCCACCAACGGAACTGCGAGAAGCCATGTGCAACACCATCGACATGGCCAAAATTATGAAGGCAGCCGCTATAATACTAGAGGCAACCAAGGACGCCGTCACCTTTGGCGAAGGCGTCACACTAATCCTGGCTCGTCTTCCGGACATCCTCGCAGTGTTCGAGGCGGAGCCATGAAGGCCACGCCCCAACCGGGCGCTGCATTTCGCAGCACAAGAAAACTCAATTAAGGTACAATTCCGACAGAGGCAAGGGGAAATCCTCCTGGAACTCTACTCCCTATGAAAAAATAGCAAAAAATGGCCGGCGCGTACATATGGAGTTCAGACAGCGTATAGCTCGATCCAAGTTAAGATGAAGATAAAAGTAACACTTTAGGATATGAATGCAATAGTTACAATCTCACTCTTCCGGTGCACACTAACTTCTGTCTATGTAGTTTGGGTGTTGGAATAGGATGTTTTAAATGCCTCAGATTGATATCAACTATTTTGATTACTGAAAAACAACGGAATATTCAAGTTTTCAAATGACAAGGTGGTTTATTTTTACTTGGTTTCTTTGTTGGATAATCTACTAATCTACCTTGTAAGAATTTCACTCTTTCTCTAAACACTTGTTGTTTCTGTCAGAAATAAATCACATTTAAATATAAATATAGCGTTTATATTAAAAATAAAAACTATATAAAATCAGCAATTAATTTAAGGTTTTCAAAATGTTTATGTTTAAAAAATATTAATAATCAACGAAAAGTCACTATTAATATATGGTACATATTAACTAGTATCTAATTATTATTTAATAAATCTACAGTTATTTATGCAATGTGGTTGAAATACAAATAAATTTAACAATACAAATAAGATTGCCAAGTAGTTTAATGTATTTGACCTTAATCTACTCCTGTATATAGGGTGTTCTAAAAATAAGTTCGGTACGCTATGACCTGGGAACAAAATTTGCATATAAATTTTTTTTCAAAAACGTTTAGTTTTCGACCTATTAACAATTATAGCATTAAGTCCAACCCTGGCGTGCGCACCTGCTAGTAATATCGTTACCCTTGATGTGTATTACTCATCAGTAGATCTTGAATTAGGAACACATTTGTTTCTAAACATATTTATTCCAGAAGAATTTTATGTTACTTTACCTGACATATTTTAGAACAGTATTGCTCCATCCCCGATACATAAATCTAATGGGTAAGCGAAAAATTTAAAAATCATTTTTGCAAAACAAAATAAATAAGCAATGTATTTTTCCAGTTGCTTTGTTTATTTACAGTAATAATATTTAGGGAACAATATTGTCACTGGTCGACGTAAAAAAATCGGATACTTTGTTTTAGAATATCTCCATTGAACACTATACAAATTTTAAAAGCAACCTAATTGTATTAATACCATGTCCAATATTTAAGATGAAATAATTTAGAATCTTGTATTTTTGACAAATAATTTTAGCAAGCAATCAATAAGTTTGAAAATGAAATTTTAAATTGTCACAGTTGACTTAAATTTGTTTTGTTATTTCAAAGAAATTAAATAAGAACAAAAAACGTTTATAGGTCATTTTACTACAAGCACGTCGTATGCAAACATGCAAACATTCATATCAAATTACAGAAGCACGCATTTACTGTCGTTCCATTCAAAATTTCTTTTAGTTAGCAGATATGATTGTATTTAGAGCAAAGTATATCCAGTTTGCGCGGTGTCACTTAATTTTGGGACATCCTGTATTTTAACAATTCGATCTTGAACTGAAAGTAATTAATACAAAGGTTTTGCTTTTGTACTTATTCCAATGGAATTTCTTTGGTTTGAACTTATTTAATTCTTTAATTTATTTATCGTGCTTTTGGAAACGATAAAAGGCTAAATTTTTCTGTCTTCTAATTTGAATATTCCTAATGAGCTGCTTGGTGTTCCTAGCTCTGATATTGATTGCTGCTATTTAACCTGAATACCACACGGTCTGTTTTGATTACTTATAATTCATGCGTTGCCCTCAAGACATAATCTTAAGTGACTAATTCGAGCGTGTAATTAATCACTCTATACAATTTTAATGTCTTTGTATTGTTTGCTGGTCTCGACTTTGCGTATAATTTATTTTGTTTAATTATTTACACGTTTTTAGTGACAACTATCCAATTATCATTTTACCAACAGCACTTCATATATTTATTTCACTGCATTTTTTAAGCTGGATATGGCAAAAGCGTGTTTTCTAGCACCCTTTTAATAACTTCGTGACTTTTCTGAGTATTTACGGAACTTTATTTGGATATTTCGTTGTTAGACACTTTCTTACGCCCACTGATATAGTTTAGTATATATGTAAGTGACCTTTTTAAATTTTAGTTACTTATAAATACTAAAAGTTTACTATGTATAATGATTGCAAATTACGAAAATCCATTTTATTGCAGTGTAGTAACTTTGTCTGTAGCACGCATTTGTTCGCGTTGAATTATATTTCAGACGCTTGACGCCAGAGTTTTGTCTGCTCCTTTGAAATTTTAAATACTTGTTGAGGATTTATCTGTTTTTATATATTATTTACAATGGTTACTTATTTTAGTATAATGATACCTACAAATCGTTATTTTGTTAGCGCTTAATAGTTATTTCTAATTTAATGTGCATGAATACCCTGTGGTTGATAGACAGTGGACTGATCAGATTGACTTAGAAATAATACACGTACATTATTATACAAAATTGTTCCCATTTTAAATTCAATGAAGCAACTTGATAAATAATTTCTTAAATTTATTATAAAATGCTTCTGTAGTTTTAAAAATCAATTAAAAAATATATTAAAGCAGTTGCAATCAAAAATATTCTAACCTTACTCGTATAGGAAGAAATAAACTATTCGCGACTTGTTACCACAATTAGTGTTGAATTATTTTTTGCAAGATTCTAAATTTAAATATTTATTGCTATTCTTGATATGAGATAGCGCTTTGGGCGTATAACATTTAACTACGGCAGTTAAATATTTTGTTTTACAACGTACAGGATGTTAAAAAGATTCCATTAATGCAAAAAAGTTTAAGCTGGAAATGCAATTAACATTTATATCAAATATTTGTGCAATGAAGGTGGTTTTAAGTATCAATCACTTAATTATTAAAACTAGATCATAGAAATCAATATTAAATTTCAAAGTTCCAGTTCAAAGGATAATTTTGGCAAAATCATTAAAATTTGGTAGTAAAACTAGATCAGAATTATATTTAGAAGTTATTTTCATTTGGTAACTGTTGGAGTGTGATAAATTAATTGGAATGCGGTGAGAATTTTTGTAAGTCATTGACGTTGAGAATGTTTTTCTCCTTTATAAGGCTCGGATAGGCGATATTAGTACATTTATTAAATGAGTGAGAATTTTTAATTATATATTTTCTAAAAATGATAGTTACCCCATTTTATTTTATTTTAACCATGTCACCCATTGTGAAATCAAATTTTAATTGCATAATTAAATCGTATTCGATACGGTTAATGTTTGATAAAAAGAATTTTTGTGGTAAAACTATAAAAACTTATTCGAATTAAAACAGCTATGACTATATTTATACAGAGGCGGTGTTGCGTAAATGGCGCCTGCCTACATGATGTTCTTTACCTGATTTGTCAGGATTAATTATATTTTATAATTTGAACCACAGGGACATTTTTGAATTTTTTTAATTTAGCAAAAGTATTTTAGCTGTTATGGTAACACACATATTTGATTATTTTTATGTATTTCAAACACCCTGTATATCGGGTTTATATTTCTATTCACATGTAAGTTTCGCTTCAAAATACGTAATTATTTTTCTTTACGTAATTAAAAGGAATATTTTCTACTTATTTAAAAATAATTTTGATAAGCTTTAAAAAATAATTTTTGAGTTTTATAAAATCATTATCTTACATATTAATTGCTGTAATATTTCAAAACATTTCGAAGTAATTATCTTTTGTAAGGATTTTAGCCCTGTTGATGGTAATAGAATGTTATATTAAACTCCCCCGGAGTTGACCTTATGCTTTTTTTATTACATCAACGTTTTTAATTTTATTGGTCTTCCCCGCAAAATTTCTATGTAAATTAGTTAGCCTCGAGTTGGATTTTAGATTGATGTAAAATTAATTATCTAGTTTTGCTTTATGGCACAATGATCAGTTTAGATCCACTCTTCGGGAATATTAAACCCAAAAGGATATATTTTACGCCAAATATTACAGATTTTCTACGAGTGTACTCATTAAATTAGGTATTTATACAGCACAGGCTACGTTTGGGACCTCTTCCTATGACAATTGCGCCCCTGATTTGCGCTGAGTTGATGTTAGCATTAACTTTAATTGTTTTTATTTTGTTGGATAAAAATCACGTCACGCAATCTAAATGTTATATTAATTTTCCAAGTAAGTGAAAATATCGCATTTAAGAATGAACTTATATTTAGTATATTTATTATTTTGCAATTATAAAAAGTGCCTGGCTAGTCAAAGAAGGAAGAAAAATAAAACGTGCTTCACATGTAATGATAAAGTTTAGAAATTCCGTTTATTTGAAAACTAAACTAAGCATCAAGTATCTCGTACATTATTTATTTTTTTAAATAGATATTTGTTTTGTAATTCTAAAGCTTTTATATGCAATTATACAGGACATAATGAGATTCTTTAATTGTAAGCCTAGCAAATAAGTCATGAATTATAAAAATTGACGAACCAATTTGTGCAAGTAACATCTAATGCCAAATTGATTAAATATCTGTGAATTGAATCAGTTTCATGCAATTAATTGTACGTCAAATTGGCATACAATAACAACTTTAAAAGTCATTTTATTGATATCTTGTGATTAAGAAAACAATTAGGATAGTTTAATTATACGTATTTAATGAGATTAATTAGAAAACATTTAGCAAGGCTTCCATTTCAACCTTTTCTGCCAAGACAAACTTAAAGTTACATTTGATATTTTTTGTACGTTTCTGTAATTTACGTTAGCTGATAACTAAAATCGTTTTAACGATTTTGCGTTTTTTTTGTTTTTCAGTCACGGTACTATGTCTACCTTGACTAAATGCCTCGATGGTTACCTTTTTGCGTAATCAAGTACTATTTCTGTTATCATTTTATCTGACATTTTGAAACCAAAAAAAGAGTCTCATAATGGACACCTTAAGTCCTTACACTTTCGGTCTTTTAGTTTCTCATGTGCAAAGGTATGTGATGACAGGCACAGAGAAAGCGGATCTATTCTTCATGTTTCAATGCTTATGACTGGTTGCATTCTCTCTACCCCCTCTGCTTTATTTACACGATCAAAATCTACAGACAAATTCTATTCAATTAGCTAGAATTATACAATACGCAAAATATTGTTTATTAAAGCTATACTCCGTTTATATCATATCTTAAAACTACACATTTGCTAACGAACAAAAATCTTGTATGTCATATGGATTTGTTTATTGCAGCAACGATCGATTCATTCATGGGAACAGGTGTGCATGAAATCATACATGTAATTCGAGCAATACTATCCACATTAATTCTTCTAAAAATTTTTGTATTTCAAAAACCGTTAGATATTACTTATTATATAGGGCGTTTCAGATAATATGGCATTCCTTTTAAGGGATGAAAGTAGAACATACAGACACTCCAATAACCGTAAAATTAATAGCAATACGAATACAAAATGTCCTTTTTTCTAATATGTACAACGAGCGGCTTATGGTTACATTCAGGCTAAAACTGTTAAATCATTCCTAAAATTATAATTGACCTTCCTAACAGTATCAATTTACAGTATCATACATTTTTACAGCTGTAGCAGGAACATTTAGTATTGTTTACTATAATAAATAACAGGATAAGGGAATTGCCCTTTTACAGAAAGAATTTAGAAATAATGTATACAATTTTTTTAACAATTTGAAGAAGTTATTTATTAATAACTGATAATAATAAAAATATCGTACTAAGAAAATGTGCTTAAATGTAAAACAGCTTAAACAATTATTTATTGACAGTTTTTAATTTTACACCTAAAATTCGATTTTCATTTCTGAAATTGCATGACATCATCCTACACTTAAAATAAAAATACTTTAAATACTTTTTTAATACAATGGCTGAATAAAATTAGTTTTATGCTATCCTTATCTAAATTATTATTGACTAGGCGCTGGTTTTTAGGGAAACAAAACGTGTTATAGGTTAATTACTTATTGAGAAAGAATTTTTTTCTAATTTTATCATAAAATACGTTAATTGAGATAAAAATTTAACTCTATGTTCATTTTAAGATTTTTATCAGGAACAAAATATTACCAAACTCACCGTTAAGATATCTTCATAAAAAATGTTCAAATAAATACATAACTGAGCACGACTTGTGATATATGCGTAGATTCTACCAACAAATTGGCATTTGCATTTCTTCTGCTTTTGTGAATAAGTAAGTAATTATGAACCATGGCCCATTGAAATTTTGGATTTAAATGCAGTAAAATAAATTGTTAGGCGAATAGACCTTTGACACGTTTTAGATTTTTCTAGTTGGTTTTATAACAGTATCCAGAGGAATTGCATAATATGTACCCAATTCGACTTAGAATAATCAAACATGGTTTTACATGCATTTCAAAAGTAATTTTTAAAAGTGATAGTAGAGGAATATTGTAATAGTTGATATCTTTAAAATAATCTTATTGATCAGACCTAATGTAATTACCTTACGTTTTGAAGCTTTCAAAACGGTTTTCCTTAATATTTTCTTCGGATACATAATTAATTACCTAAATGGCCAATTCGATCGTCTTCAAAATTTCAGCTACATTATTACAAATTCCTTTAGTATCATTTTTGAGAAATTGCCTTCGAAACTACAGAGAATTAAAAATGTTAAAGTATTTTAATTTGCTTACAGATTTATGTTCTCTTGATCTAATTTTTTACTTTAGTTTTTAAATCCATATTAATTGAATCATACCCATGTAGGTACTTCGTTATTACAGACTTGCTCAATTTATTAACATAAAAGCACCAATCAGTTAAACATGATGTAGATGTGTACAATTTGCGATTTTGTTTTTATTATTAAAACATAACTTCGTTTATCAAGATATCCGTCACTGACATTTAAAAAGGTGTATTATTTTACAGTCTTGTTTTTATGCGTCTGTTTAAAACCTTAAAATAAACACGTACAATTCTGCTCTACTACGGAAATGTTTATTTAGTAAAAAACACTTACTCGATGATATTTGTCATAATTGAAGGCATGCGCATAATTGATTCGTCAATATTAAGAAAAAGGAATTTTTAGTATTCGTATTGCTTTTCATTTCACGCTTATTGGGTTGTCTATAGGGTCTACTTTCATTCCTTAGAAGGAATATTATATTATCTGAAACAGTCTGTATACATTTTAATATAATGTTGGCTATAGATAGTTGAAAAATATCTATGTA
>JAHWXV010699897.1:0-11028 GCA_024586415.1 Phrixothrix hirtus | reverse complement strand
AGCAAAAAGAATAGGAGAGCTTACCAAAAACGTTGTGTGAATTTAGTCGAAGCAAAAGAAGTGTGCAAGGACAGAAAGGAATGGGTGATAGTAGAGATAGTAGGATTGGTGGATGATAGTAGGATGGTGTGGGTACTGTATAGTGCTAGGATGGGCGGTGAAGGGTAGTGGTGGCGAGAGGGGGTTGGTGCATGGGTGCATGCTGTAGGTGGAGGCTTGATACTGGGTTTTGACTACCACGCTAAGTAGTAGTAGTAGGGATATTAGTTTATGTGTTAGTGCTTTGCTATGACACCTAGCGCTGTGGCGACATGAAAACAATCACTTGTTCCGGTTTTGTTGGTTACGGGAATATAAAGTTTAAATACCTACATTTTTAATAAAATATTATACTGTCCTTAATTACTACATAATTTCCTTAATCTATTTTTATGCACTGCTATAGTTTTCTTATTTTATGCCAAAACAGAACAGTTTGGATCGTTTACACTTATTACTTTATAAGGTCCTTTGCGCATTAGTTCTAGTTTGCGACTTGCTTCATCTTTTATACCTATATACATAATCGCCTATCTTAAGGTCTAACGGTTTACATTGTCTAACAAATTTAACTTTCCTTGTACCTATGTCTTTGAGAAAAATTTCAGGTGCTAATTTTTGTGCGGTTTGTAATCTGAATTTTAATTCATACGCGTGATTGTCGTAATTGTATAAAGGATCGATATGTGAGGAAGAAATAGAATAGGAAAGATTTTGTCTTTTTCCAAACACTAATTCATATGGTGTATAGGTGTTATAGGTGTAGGTGAAATTTTGCATCCAACTATCCCAATCGGATTTGGTGTTATCTTTATAGGATTTTAGATACTCATTAAACATTTAGTGGTTCCTTTCGATGGATCCTATGTGCAAGGGGGTTAACCAATTATGCTCATAGGTAAGTAGTTTACTAAGTTCTTTAAATAAAGTATTGTTATATTAGGTTCCTTGGTCTGTTCGAATAGCTTTAGGGATACTGAATTTGAGAAAAACCGTCTGTAAAGAGAGCTTTTGCAATCTTCTTAGCTTCTTTATCAGGTACAGGTATGGTTATTAGCAATTTTGATACGTCAAAAATTGTTGTTAACGCATATTTATTTCTGTCGTGTGATTAAACTAATGGTCCAATGGTATCAATGATTAAATAGCCTAATCCTCGCTACGGGGTGAAAATAATTTGTAGTTTTTCTAGATTACTTTTAATAAGTTTATTTCGTTTGCGCTTCTCGCAATTGTTTTTATAAGTTGCTATTTCGCGTAGCATATTTTCCCATTTGAAATACATTTTTATTTTATTAGTCATTCTTTGAATTCTTGGATGACCTCCAAGTAATGGATTGTTGTGGAAAATTTCTAGTATTTCATGCTTTTGATTTGCATCGTTTATTTTTATAACAGAGTTGCAAATATATATTGTCACGTTATGAGGACACTTTTCGCTATATCTTTGAATTATTCGGTTCCTATCAATTGAAATATCATATCTTTGTGTTGTATATGGACTGTCTTTATTTCTCTGTCTTTAGTGAATTCATTTATATCACATAATAATTTCTTCACTAGATAATACACATTTATGCTTATATTGCGGTGTTGAATCTCAGTATCATTTTTACATCGGTCCACTGAATTTTCGAAAAAATTCGTGTCATGGTGACGTCATATGGTGTAGAGGATTCAAAGGATTCGTTATTTCCAAATACGTGAAATGTCATGTGTCCTTTTATAATCTCAAAAACAAGAGTAGGTATATGATATACCTCTTTATTATTTACAACATTAACCACACTAAAGTTGGGTAGTTCGTTCTTTGTATTAGTTTCTTGTGGTTCTGCAATTTGTTGCACTTTTTGTTAATTTTGTGCACGAGTAACCACTTGGTTAATATTTACTGCTGTATCTTTCTTTATATCTTCAAAAGTTATCCTTGATAAAGCGTCAACGACTATATTATATTTACCTTTTACATAAATTGTATCAAAATTATATTCTACAAGGTCTATTACAGTCGAGCAAGTTTTAATGATGGCGATTTGATGGAGAATAAATAAATTAGTAGGTGGTGAATGAATTTGGTACAATGCAAGGACGGCTTATAATACTTGATTTCCCAGTGTATTGCGGTCTATTCTTTCTCGATTGCACTTTTGTTAGTTCCTCCTTTGGTGATTTTTTTCGATGCATAAGCTACATGTAAGTCTACACCATTAGATCATTGGGCAAGCACACTTTCGCATGCTATATTTGATGCATCAATGAAAGAACAAACGGTTTTATAAAATCTTAGTAGTGTAAAATCGGTAGTTTTATTAGCATGCTTTTAAGGGTTGTAAAGGCATTATTTCAATCCGTTGACTATTTAAATGGTATATTTTTTGGGGTTAATGGTTAATGGTATTGCCATGTTGGAAAAATGTGGGATACATTGTTTATAGCAGTTACAGAAAGTTATAAATCCTTTAACTACATTGGCACTATTACGAACTAAAAAATTTTTTACGGTGTCATATTAGGCTGGGTCTGGTAATATTCCTTCATTCGTAAGTTTATGACCTAAATATGTAGCTTCTGTTTGAAAATTTTGCATTTGCTGGCGTTTAATTTTAAATTTGTTTCTCAGGATGTGTTAAAAAGCTTTCTTAAATTACTAAGGTGATGTTGTTCTAAACATCCTGTAATAATTAAGTCATCTACATATAAAAACTTATGTTCAGCGGTAAGCCTGAAAGTGCCATTGTCATCATACGTTGGAAACTGTTACATGATACGTTCAGATCAAACGGAAGCATTTTAAATCTATAAGTACTTTTTTCTGTAGAGTACAGTCTCTAGAATTTTCTTCTAGAGGGATTTGATGAAATCCTGACATTAAATTTATTACCAAAAACCATTTTATTCTGGTCCAAAATAGCATCAATTCGGGGTAGAGAGAATGTATTCCGTTGTAGTTGTTTGTTTAACTGTCTGTAATGGACCACAAGTCTCAATTTTTTATCTTCTTGACTATCTGACTTCTTGGGAACTAATAGTAAGGGAGATTTCTGGGGGGATTTACTTGGCTCTATTAGATCGCTTTGTTTTAATTGGTGAACTTTTTGTTTAGTCTCTTCATGATGTGCATGTGGTAGTCTTTAAAGTTTAATATATGTCGGAATTTGATCAGTTAACCTTAATTCCTGTTCATAAAAATGATTATGACAGAGAATCTCCTCTCCTAAGGTAAAAATAACTTGAAATTCTTCGCAAAGGACGAATAGATCTAAATGCAGATAATTCGGCATGTCTTTTCCGATTTTGGAAAAAATTTTTGGAATACGATTGATTGCGTTGGTGTATCAGTGGATTCGGTGTTGAAATTAGTTAATGGTTCAAACGTGATATTAGGGATGGTTATTTTTGGTTATATTGGATTTTCCAATTTCTGTTTTACTACGCCACATTATATGTTGGATTAATTGTAATTTTCCTAGACTATGTTGGATGAATTTGCGCTTCCCATTATTTGTTTTTTATACCTTTTGTAGTGGTTTAGAAGCAAACCTAGAATTAGTCGTAACAGCTGTATTCGTACCATAATATCTAATAAAATATCGGTTGTCTTGTCTTTTCCTCCTTCATATATCGTTTTATTCACAATTTCTGTATTTTTGGTTTCCTTCGAATTTGATGTCCCCATCTGTTTTTGAATTTTTCGCTACATATTCTTC
The DNA here is from genome assembly GCA_024586415.1 of Phrixothrix hirtus. Classification (NCBI taxonomy): domain Eukaryota; kingdom Metazoa; phylum Arthropoda; class Insecta; order Coleoptera; family Phengodidae; genus Phrixothrix; species Phrixothrix hirtus. Next base: position 7,282 of record JAHWXV010699897.1, on the reverse strand, counting down.
GCCCTATAAGTTTCGGATTTATTGTCACGAGTTTTGTTGTAAAGTGTCATGGTTACCATATACTGTTTCTATTTTTTCATCTTATTGAATAGTCTTTGATTTTGAATTTTAAATTACAACTACATTCTTATTGATCAGGTGTTTACATTTCTACGTCAAAATTGGTACCTACTCTTGTGCTTTTCCATTAGCGTATTATTTCTGGCTATTCTACTTAATGCTGACTTACAATATTGCTTAATATTAATTACTAAGTCTAAACCATTATAATGTACGAGATACTTTCTTTTAATTATTGTACCTTTACAGTTGAAACGCGGGAACGAATTCTGATAAGTCTCCAAAACTTTTATTATATACCGGTATGATTATCGTTGGGCCAGTACAGCTATTGCATAGCGTTTTTGTAACTAAGAGAAGAGAAGGTGATATAAGCATTCCCTTCTGATGATGAATGGTCCTATTCCTAAAACTGCAAAATAGGTACTCAACATAATTGAGAATAAAATTATATTTTTATCGCAGTTTAACGTTTCCGAGAGATTGCCACATGTTCTAGATTCTCATGTTGTTATCATCTATAATTTCCGAACATGAAGTTAATGAACTCAACTATAAGTGCATATAGCAGGGTAGTCGCAAATTATTATTATTAATACGAAATTTGAATTTAAACTTCGACTGCCCTATAATTTTATACATTTGAGGAATTAACTCATGCGGTAGAGTTCAGAAAGTTGCCTCACGGAATCAGAATGTAAAATGTAACTTGGACCCAGGTATCTACCGAAATAAATTTACAGGATTAGAGAAGTAGGCTTAGACTTTTATGGATATGGAATTCAACTGGTAAGTAACAGTTTAATACGTCAGAGTAATGCGATCGGTGTGCAGCTTACAGGTAAACCAGCCAAAAATCTTTTGATCGATTTGCCTAAATTGCAGGTAATTTGGAGGAGCATAAAGTTGTTTATAGAAGAAATAAATTAATACACTAGTTAGAATAATAGCTAATAACAAAACAAAGAGACCCTAGGCTTATTTATTGAAAAATACTAGAAGATCTATTTTTATTGCTTGCTGATTTGAGAAGGCTTTCCTATCAGCCTTAAAGTGACCAAAGCGATATATAAAAGTTATGTGATCATACAACAAAATTTAGCGTTAGCGGTAAGGAATATATTCTACGATTTTTTTAAACTGTGAATCACAGGAAGGCTGACAGTCATTAGTGATACTGTTTAAGCAATGTAGGGGTGTTAGCGAATATGTTCCATCCACTGATGGCATGAACATATAGGGTATCCAGGATATAAGAAGCATAACGCTAACAGCAGAAACATCTTAGTATGCAGGTCAAAAAGGGCTTATAAACCATGTGTCTAAATTGCATAGCTTTCGAGATATTTTTAGTTAAGGTTTTCAGCTCACTCCTCTTTAAACTGGGTCTACTATGTTGAACGAGAAATGGCTGTTCGACTGTACAACTTTAATCACTGAGTGAACCAAACGAACAGCTTTGGTATGACACATACGAATTCAGGGTACAATAAATGACTCTTTACAGCTGTTTATTATAAATACACGCCAATTACCATATAAAATTAGTTTTTTCAGTTTTTTCCTTAAAATTTCCAGTTGTGTTAATTGTACAAGTTTATAATTTCTTTAAAATGAAACCAAGCTTTTTGCTTAATAGATACCTTTTTATTCTGTATACATTTACACTATTGAATATATATACATAGAAACATTTACAAAACCGCTTTAACGCGAAGTTAAATTGTTTTCAATAAATATCTTCGCATTATTAATATTCGAAATCACTTGTGTTGCATATATAATTAAAATTTTGTGAAAATAGTTAAAAAACTAAGTATGAAATAAATTTTATAGAATTTTACGTAATTTTTATGCAGTAAAAGATAACTTCATATAAATTAATATAAACCAGACGTATATCAATTTCAGACATCTATCAAATAACTTTATAATAGTTATTGAAGAAATAACTATAATATATAAGCAATAGTGTTATAGTACAAGTAAACTTAGATGATATAAAGGAATACGTTAGATCACTATTTATTTAAACAGCTGGTGTTTGTGTTTTTAAATACGTTTAATTGTAAACGGTATGGGGGCCTACTTCCATGAAAAGATTTTTACGCGAAAATTAAACATTTCTTAACTAGATTAAGAATTTCTAAAGATTTATGTTCACGTGTGCTAAACAATGTTTTTAATATCCGGGGCACACTGTCCATCGTTCAGTCGTGGTCTTGCAGTGGCATTGTCATTAATTTTGCATTCTTCTGCGCACACTAATAATTTTGCTCCTGACGCTCGCCTATGCCTGGTTAAACAAAGTATCTAAACTTTTATTGTACTTTAGGGCTACCTAAAACCCCTTCTCTACCTATCCATTATTTATTTTGAGTTTAACAAAATTTTTATTAGCTATTCAACTTTTCTGAGGATGAATTAGTTCCAAGTTTAATCGAATTCCTGAGTATGATTCCACAATTTTCATTAATTGATTTAGCAGCTACTAAGACTACGGGTTGTAAACCTGAAGAGAGGATAGTAAGTTTTATATGCGCTTGAATGATTCTCCTGGTCATGTCCTTTTGAACTAACAAGATTAGATTGTACTATTCCGTTATTAAGCACTATTGCACCATTTCTGTTATGAGCTACGGCATCTACATTTCTGCCGTTGCGCCCATGATGCCAAGCATATTATGGCACATTTGTCTATTACACCATTCTAGCTGCTCTAGTGTATCGCCGAATGCAACAGATCTCTCGTTTTATAACTCAAACGACTTGGATGCTATGGGCTATAAAACCGTTAGTATATGGTCAGTCTATAAGAGACTGTTCCAAAGCGGATAGCGGGCGGGTTTGGACGGAAACCTTGTCAGCTCTTGCTGTTTGTTTAATAACATTAAATAAATTAAGCGATATTTAGTATCATGCACAATAATGATTAATATAATTTAAATGAACAAGGATCTATTAAAATGCTTTAGAAAGTAATCTCATAGAATAAAGTTAAATTAAAAATCTATTTAAATACATCTCGTATTTTACTTTTGGAATATTGCCTAGAAATTTTATTTAAAACTTCGGTAATAGATTTTTCGTCAGAAATTTTAGAAAATTGTTGCAATGCAAATAAAATCACGACTCAATGATAAGCAACGTTACAGTTCATTTCATACAAAGTATAAAGTTATGCACACAAGAAATTAATGCACATGATACCATTTAAAGCTTAAGATATAAGTATCTGGGTTACAATTCAACTAGTGTAAGGATATTTTCTCAGCGCCTTACTGATGGGAATATGATCTCAGCGAGGCATATTACGAGCGGGCTCGTGCGAAAACTGACCAAGCTGGAAGGTAGTCGCCGGATAACTATTCACAAGTTAGTTTATTTTGGAATCAGCAGTAAAGATATAAAGAGGAGTTAGTTCGAATGTGCCGTGTGTTTTGTCTAATTTTTAGATAATGTAATCTGTCTTATTCAGTTTGTACCGTAATTCATCCAGCGCAGTTGCTGGACTGAATCGTATATATTGGGGATATTTGTATCAATAAGAACAAGGCAGTTAAATTCATCGTCAGTAAGCACCTGTTGAGTCTTTAAATTTATCAAATAACAAGGAACGGCTTCCACTTCTAACAACTGAACGCAAACCTTCACACCTGTAAGTGAAAATTCGATTATTTCACCTTTAAAGACCTGGGTGTTAGCCGATCTTACCGTATGCACAATTTATTGCTACAAATATTTACGTTTGAGTAATAGCGAATATTAACAAGGGACGACGGTTCACGATTTGTTCTGTAGCAGTTACTATAACTCTTTTGAAACCGAAACAGATGAGTATTCTTTTGCATTAGTTATCGAACGTTTTAATGAACCTTCTTGTTGTAAATTATAAAATTTAGTAAGCTAATTTTAATAGTATAATAGTTTAATTAGCAGTTTGTAATAAATGATTTGATTTTATGAAAGCTGCCATACGGGGCACCCTCATACGTTTAATTTCTTTTGTCTCTATATATGTATGATATTTATGCACTGTAATTGTCATCAAATCAACTTAAGTTTGTGCTTTAAAGGGATTCTAAATCCACCTTCAATTTCGTTTTTTAGTAAACACAAACCACGATTGCATTGGCTAATGTTAAAAATTATTGTTCTATATTTTTGTTAAGTAGCCATTTATCTCCGAATTTTAATTCCATTTGTATACTAGCGAAACAATGAATTTTAACAATATAATGTGTTTTGTGCTCAACTAGCTCTTTTGTTTGTTTCAAGCATCATTATTGCCTAATACTATGAAGTAATCAGTGTAAGTCTAACGAATTTAATTTTGATCCAGAATGTTTTATTCTGCAAACAAAATAAGAAAGCATTTGTTTCACGTAAAATTTAAAACATCATTGACAACTTCAGTTACCTTTAGCATTTTTAAATTATTTATGTCAAATATAGCATATTTTGAATCTGGCGCAGCGTTAATTAATCTTGACATTATCATAGACAATTTACTTCACTGTGTGTATAAATAGTGTATAAATAATCTCAGTTCATCTTTCGCTTCATTATTGTTATATAAAGATCTTGGTCAGTTATTCACCAGAAAAGGGGCTTCACCTCAGATTTTATAATTAAAGTTAGCACTTCGCAATCTACAGAGCGATCATAAATAAGTGAGCACTTTTAACATTAATATATTCGTTTCAGCTTTTTATCCCGTATCTGCAGTGCCATTAGAGTATCTGCCTCCACTTTTAAGGTAGATCACTTACATCGTGATATACAGGGTGTTTGAAAAACATCGCCTGATAGCAGTTTCGACTTGTGAACAGTGGCGCAAATATCGACGAACCACACCTCCCTCCACTGTAGCTTTTCCGGCCGTGGTTAAACTCTCGTGATTTCTGCCACATGCGTTATTGTCAGCTTAGCCTGTGACAACGTCATTATAATCAGGACAGTGTAATGTATTACATTGTTGCCAATACCAGTTTATAAATATTTACCAAGTTCCCAATTTTGAGGATGAAACGATTGCCAATGTATCAACCCAAAATGTTGTACTCATAAGAAGTCAGTCTAAAATAGCAATTTATACACATTAATATTTGGGCAATTTCATGAAATTGTTAACTTTTTCAATACATTTCACAAGTGTAAACTGTATGTCATGTTAAATATCATTATAAAGATAATTTCATATAGTTTTTACATTTGGCAACGCTGTATTAATATGAACGCTATCACGATCTAAAATTAATCGTAAAAATAGAAATTGCATTTACGTGTACTTTGGAGTGTAAAATTGCAGTAACGCTGTATTAAGATAAACTCTATTACGACGTAAAATCAACCGTGAAAATAGCAGTTGTATTTACGTGTATTTTAAAGTGTAAAATTGCAGTAAAGAATAAGAATTTAACGGAAGTAGATATATTATTTGTAAGCCTAATATTTGGAGTACTTAAAAATTAATAAACAGAACTAATGTATTTAGTCTGCATTATTTTGTGATAATTTCACGTGCAGCTTGTTATGTTAGTCACAAAATATTGTTATTTTACGGGTATTCTAGTTGTTGGCTAGTAATTCCTGGAAACTGATTTTTATGTTTATTCTTACAAGTATAAGTACTAATACTTGCTATCATAAATACTGTATAATTACATTTCGAGTTAAAACCAGTGTGACTAACATAACCTGCGACTGCCATTACATTTAATCGTAAAAACATTTAACAGCTAAGATATAGCTGCTTATTTAATTTTGTATAGATTTATAACATACCGGTACTTTTTTGAACTTCTTAACTTTAATGTAATATGGATAAAAAATAACACAAAATAATAAACTGAAGCACAAAACTAATATTTTAGCAATTGTATTGAAAAACATATTTCTTTACTGCATAGGTATAGCGAAAATAATTATGGCAAAAATTGGAGCAGAGAGGAAAAGAGAACTGCGCAAGGCAAACTGGACAAGAAAAGATAGTTGAAAGAAAAAAGACAAAGTGTGGAATGAAAAAAGAGAATCCAGTGTAGGAATGACAAAAATTACATTACGGAACATCGCATTCAGTCCAGAAAACGCATGAGATCTTTAAGACAACGTCAAAAGGAGGCCAAGCTCAATAAAGATACCTCACAATCAATGCAAAATTTTGCTTCACGGAAGACTTTTGGAAAAGCTGTAAAGCGGCCTACGTTATCTCTACCTCATGATCTAAAAAGAAGAATTGCTGTTGTTAGAGAACTTTCTCTAAGAAATAATATTGCTCTTATTAATACTTCATTGCAGAAGAAAGGAAAGTATGGTCGGCCAGCTGAAACAATATATTCTATAAAGGTATTCTATGTGAAAGATGGTATTCCTCGTCAGTTACCTGGAAAAAGGGATATCGAAATAATCCCGTTACCGAATGGTAAGAAAGAATGATTCAAAGGCGATGGTTAATGTTCGGACTTAGAGAAGCGTATGCCATCTACTGTGACGAATTTAAGTCCCAGTCAATTGTTTTTTCTAAATTTTGGGAACTACGTTAGCCTTACGTTGAAGTAGTATCAAATAAACATCAAACAGTAGGCTGCTGCATCTACCGAGAAAATTTGGATTTGCTTCTTCAAGCATTCAAACCTTTGGGTGGTAATAACCTGAAATTTATTAAAGACTTAATTAATTTGACTGTATGCAATGCGAATCCTATTAATGGTATGAGACAAATCTGTCAAAATTACACTACAGGAAAATTGGAAGATAAATCGGAACCCATTTTCTCTTTTGCTACTCTAAAAGTTGACCGTTAAGCTTCAGTGAACCAATAGAATAGCGTAAAACACTAATGTATACCCTATACTTTAGATACGTTGAAGAAAATGATCCTGGAATAAACTGTGAAAATTTTGAAGCATTCATACAATATTTCCCAACAAGCAAGGACATTATAGGAACACAAGGATTTTTTATATTATGGTGAAGTTATTTCGCAAACGGATTTTGCAGAAAATTATAATATTAAATTCCAAAATGAGACTATGCATGTGCACTGGAAGACTCCGTGGAGCCCATCTGTTACAATATATACTGCTATAATATAAAGGGTCTTCCAATAAGAGGCTTCACTTTAAATAACCCGCCATTTTAACAAATGTCACGAGTCAATTTGGTACTACTTGACAGATGACAAGTAATACTACGCCATTAATAAAAATGGAACGATATA